>LBNU01023397.1:179428-193672 GCA_014162995.1 Artemisia annua
TTTGTCAACTCTCCAAAGTTAATCCAAGGGTGAATTTTGCCAAATGTGAATAGTGTGAGGACCTTTGTTGACTTTTTCCACTTTTTGATTCTTTAGGGACCTTTTCTGCCAACTTTGAAACTTGAGGGACCATTTATGTAATTTTACCAAACTTTTCACCCAAGGACTATTTTTGCCAATGTTTCACAATACAAGGACCATAATTGTTATTTTCCAAAAGATTTTAATCCCAGGGGCTATTTTTGACACTTTTGCAAAGTTCAGGGACTAAACTTGTAAACTTTTGAAACTTTTCATCAAAGGACTAATTATGACAACTTGTGATTTTCTAAGGACTTTGGTTGACTTTTCTTTCAAAATAAATGCTTAGGGACTAGATTTGACAAGTTTTGAAAGTTGAGGGACTGAAACTGCCAATTGTGCAAACTTTGTTCGTTTTTCATTTGTTTTCAAACATTTTGCATCTAAAACGTATAAAACACAACCCTGAGATATTTTCACTATTTTGATGCATTATTGGGTGTTTTTGGATGTTTTGGCAGTTCAGATTAGATAAAAATGATGAGTATTTACACACTCATCATCAAGCATCAACATCAGCTAATGTTCCACGAATTCAGGTTGATGAGATTAAGAACTTCATAGACGGCCGGTTTATCTGTCCACACGAGGCATGCTGGAGGATTCTCAGTTTCTCGATACATCACCGAGAACCAGCCGTCCAAATCCTTGCAGTACATCTTGAAGATATGCAACGGATAAGTTTCTGGGACAGAAAGCCTTTGGGGTATGTTGTCACCGATCAAGGACGAACAATGACAACACTTACCGAATGGTTTACATGTAGCAATTTATACCAAGAAGGCCGGCACCTAACTGATGAGGCGAAAAGTGTACCGCTTTTCGGGGGTCATTTAAGCCCTAAATCGTATTTATTTGATCAAATATTGCCATAAATCATTCCTTTTGGCATTTTAGGTACTTTGGAGGGAAATTCTAGAAAAGGAAGCATTTTGGACGTTTTTGGAGCATAAAAGTGAAGAATTCGACAAAGTGCCAAATTCTGCTGGAATAGTACCCATGACGGCGTCAAGCATGGATGTGACGCCGTCAAGTCTTGATATGCCAGAATGGGATTTTGGAATTTAAAGAGTGACGGTGTCAGGATTCAACCTGACGGCGTCAGATGATAAAGAGTGATGACGTCAGAAAGAATTCTTGCACGAGAAGAAACCAAAGTGGAACCGTCACAAGTTAATCAAGACAATCATAACTTGCGCGCGGAGTAGCTGTCACTGTTTTGGCCATAAAATCTTCATACAAACTCGGATTTGGGTGATTCAAAAGGCCACGCGAAGAGGACGAAAAGATCTACAATTTGGTGAAAAAAGGGAGGTTGACGCCGTCAAGGTCGGGCTGACGCCGTCACCCTTTGCCGACAGAAAATCTACCTATAAATATAACATTATAACTTCACTTTTTGCAAGCCCCAAACCCTAAGTCCGATTCTAGGGTTAGGGTAGGTGTTTTTCCAGCAACTTAGAGGGTCTTAATCATGCCATAAACATCTTGTAATGGTTTGTTTATTGATTCAATCCTATACTATGTCTTCAATTACCATTATTATCAATTGCTCTTCATTGATTATGTGTTGCTAATTCACCTTGTGTCTACTTATGATTGTGTGAAACTTGTATATAATTAATTAGATCTTATTGATTCCTTGTTGATGTATGTGTCTATCGTCATCAATAAAGGTGTGACACTTCAATAGATCTAATTGGTTTAGCTTATAATTCTTGTTTCCTATTGTCTCTTGTTTTAGTTGAATGATATCGATGTTAGGCTTAAGAAAACTGGCCAACCTCCTATATGGTAACGTGCTTGAACGTCTTAAGAAACATGAACCAAGGTGTACTAAGGTTAATTGGTGGTATTTAATGCATGAGCGAATTCTTGTGATCCCATGTTAGGAGCTTCTTAGCCGGCTCGACATAGGAGTGAAGTAGGAGCTTATAGAGTTGGGGAAGTTCGTACACACCCCCACGACTGGTATTAAGGAATACAACCCGTCAATTAAAACAAGGCGTGACAATTCAATAGGTAGAATTGGATAGCTAGCAAGGAGTAACATATTGATGAGTGCTCAAACACTCATCATTTTTGATCAATCTGAACTGCAAAAACATTTGAAAACACTCAAAAATGCATGAAAATGCAAAAAATATCCAAGGATCGTGTTTTATATGTCTCAAATGCAATATGTTTAAAAACAGATGAAAAACGAACATAGTTTGCATAATTGGCAGTTTCAGTCCCCCAACTTTCAAAGATTGGCAAAAATAGTCCCTGGAATCCAAAATTATGGAGTTTTATCATTCAAGGCCCCTGAAATATTTTAAGTTGTCAAAATTTGTCCTTGAATGAATTTTTGGGCAAATGGCAGAAAAGGTCCCTCAACTTTTGAAAAATGACAAAAATGGTCCTTGGGTGTTTTAAAATGGAAAAATTCATAAATGGTCCTTGTATTATTGGAGTTTGGCATTTTATGGTCCTTGTTATAATTTTGGAGTAATTACAGTTTCAGTCTCTCATCTTTTAGAGAATTGCAAGAATGGTCCTTGTGGTCTATATCCAATCCAAACGGACCCTTGTTTCACAACTAGCCCAACATCAAGCACCCCCTTTGTTATTAAACCCCTGGCCCAATCCCACAACTAGCCCAACAACCCTTTTATAATAAAAATCCCACACCCCGGTTTTTATAAACATTTCCCCAGTCAAACCCACGAGTCAAACTTCACCCTCTCCCCCTCCAACTTGGTACTAGCCACTGTACACCACCATACCTCCACCTCAACCTCACCAATTCTTGTCTCCCCAACCTCAACAAAGCTCCAAGGTGCATTTATTGATCATAAATCTCTCCAAGTAACCAGAAAAGTTGGTTTGACAATTTGGCGCCAAAAGCAACTTCAAAGGCTGAGATTGAGTTTGAGTGATCCAAGGGCTTAGAATTGTGGTGGGAAGTATTCAGAGGGGTACACAAACCCTAAAGGACCCCTATAAGAAGAAAGAGAAGGCTTGTGGAAAGTGTGTTAGGTTTTAGTTAACTTTTTTATGTCATTTTTATTGTAATCTCAGTTTCTGTTGTAAACTTTAGCTTTAAGCTAGATTCTCAAGTATTTCAGTGTGTTTCCAAGTTATTCTAATAAAAAAAATTTAAGTTCTCTTGTTTAAATTCAGTTTATGCAATTTTCATTGAAAAGTTCATTTGTGCTTCAAAGTTGTTAACAATGATTGTTTAAGTGTTCTTTAAGCTCATATAAGCTTATTATAAGGTTTTTATAAGCTCACACAAGTGTTTAAATCAGTTTCATAACAATACTCAAAAATTTAAAAAAAAAAGAATTATTAGTAGAAAATAAAAAATCAGTGTGGAAGAAGAAGAAAGCAATGGAGCATGGTATATTAAGGATGGCCATGGTTTAGTTGCCTCATGGGAGGCTTTAGGAAGTGATTTTGGTCCTTGGTACTTCATTTCATAGCATGGATCACTTGTAAGCCTTAAAATCACTTATTGGCATTTTACTGTAGACAAGTTCATTGCCTGTTAATCTTTGGTTTAAATGCTATTTAGGTGTATTTGAGTTAGATTAAAGTTTAATATTAGTTGTTTGTTCATTGGATTTCTTAGTTGCTTATTTGTTCATGTTCACAATTAAAATAGCATTATATAGAATCTTAGGTATTTGGTGTTTAGATTGTTATTTCTGTGCTTAACTTGGCTTATTACATCATAATATAAGGTCTGAAACCAGTATTGAAGTTTAAATCCATCGTTTGCTTTGATAATCAAGTTCAAGTGTTTTGAAAGGTGTGTTTGGATTAACTGTGTAGACTATGACACAAGGTGTTATTGTTGTTTACTTTGATTCACATATACCATTTAAAGTCATTTTAGCTCAGTACTACCATAAAATATAGACCTTGTTTGATAAATAGTCAAAATAACTTTTAAATCTACCTTATCTGTTGTCTGTTAGAATTTATAAGTCCATATTCCACATATTAGTGTAAAAGTTGTTTATATAGCTTAATTTAATCTTATAATAGCATAATATAACATGTTTAGCCAGTAAACTAGATTAGAAGTTCATATAAGTCAACATACTAGTTTGTAATAAAAGTCAAATTTTTCAGTTTATAAATTTTTGAATTAAATAGTTTATTTTATTGTGATCTTATTACTTAGTTTTAAGACTTAAGCTTGTAGGGTATTAATATATTGTTGCTTAACTTCAGTAGAGTATTTTTGTTTATTTTTTATCTGTTTGTTTAACTGCTTAATTGCTACTTGGCTTTTAGCACTTTATCTAAAAGTTGCCCTGTACCAGGCTTCACTAGCCTATTTCAAGAGCTTGCATAATCTTCACTACTTGGTATAAGCTTGTGATATTTGGAATTTGTGAAGTCCTTCTGGGTAGTTTCAATTGTGTGTGCTTATATTGTCATTATCTGCTTATTGGATTGCTTAAATTTGCTTATCATGTTCAACAAAACCACCCACTACACTGAGCAATCAGTGTAGTGAGTCAATTTCTCAAGCTCATCCAAAAGCTCATCACTGAGCTTTAGCTTGTGTAGCTTGGTTCTTTGAGAAGCCAATCCACCATATTACTTGGTCCAAAGCTTACTTTTCATTTTTAAGCTTATTCACTAGGCCTGCATCTAGCTTCTTTTTTGTCCCATTTCACTGTGAATACTGATTCATCAGTGTTTACAAGCTTTTTCACAAGCTTGTCATAAGCTCATTAGTGGGTCCCATACTGTGATCTTTGGCTTTTTGGAAAGCCCTCCAGCCCAACTTGCTAGTTCCAGGCTTATATTTGGCTTTCTAGCTTATTTGATAAGCTTATTTAGCCCTTCCATTTGCTTACAGGCCTGTTTGGTTGAGTGTGTATAGTGGAATTGCTTATTGGTTTATTATAAGCTTATTAGTGGATTTCATTGTATCATTTTGCTCATTCCCTGTCACTTTTATCCACTTACACCTTATTTCACTTCTGTTTCATCTTTTTCGCTTATTTTGTTGCTTATTTGAGTTTAAATCATCAAAGTGAGCCCAAAAGCTCATCTGTTAAGCTTAATAAGTTTCACAGAGCTTATTTTCAAGTTCTAATTTTTTGTCTTTATTAAAGTTGCTCAAAATCAGTGTACAAATAGTTTTGTAAAAAGAAAATCAAGAAAAATCAAAAATAAATTAAGTGATAGTTTCTATTTAAGCTTTTTAGCTTATTTTCAGCTTTTTCAAAAAAGCACTTGTCATTTTTATAATTTTCCTAGGTTCTTGTATTTATTTCATAATTATATAAAAAGTTTCAGATTTTATAGGTTGTTTAGTATTTATAATAAATCAATAATAGTTTTAGTAATTATTAAATAGTAATTAATTCAAAATACATAAATAGTGTAATAAATATATTTTCAGTTTTAAATTTTGTTTTATAATATTTTAAACTTTTCTAAGTTTTAATTTCACTTATCTAGGCTTATTTTACATTTTCTTAATTTTTAGGTAATTATTAAATAGTTTAAATTAGTTTTTAATTAATAATAATTAAATAAATAGTTTAATAAATAATTTTAATTTTCCAATAATTTACTTTTATTATTAGGTTTGTAAAAATATCATTTTCATACCCGTAGTCCTTTTATTTCATCAGTTTCACTTTTTCTCACGTACGTCAGTTACCGTTTTCAATTTAAACGTACGTTTTTAGGTTTTAGCTCGTTTCTTCTTAATCTAAATTCATGTAATCAATCATATAGCTTTCCTAAGCTACTCCATTTCATAATTTTAAATAATTCTCATCAAAACCCCATTCTCATTCAAAATCACCCGATCACAGATCCGTTTTCGTACAATTGCACACCTCGTTGGGATTAAATGACCCAGGAATATTCTATACTCCTTGGTTTAGTATTGGCTCAATTGTTTGACTTTAGTTGACCAAATCCTTGGTCAGTTTTAGTTGACTGTTCAGAACCAATCAAAGGTAGACATCACATATCATAGGTAGACATGCTTCACTTCCCTTGTAGAACCCTAGTTTACTTTCCTGCACATTAGTTTAAGTAGTAGCTTTTGGGTTAGTTGATTAGCAACTAATTTCGCCCCTTCTTCCAAACCGAGATTTCACTTGCTTTCCTAAAAACATAAAAAAAGACAAAAAGAATTATCCCTCATCTCTAGACCTAGTAGATAAATTTCAATCCTAACGAACACTATTCTTTGTGTTGAACGATCAATCCCCCGTACTTACCACTTCACTATACTACATCGGTCAGGTACACTGCCTGGTGGGGTTGTAAGCCTCTTGAGATCCCTCGAGAGGTAAAACCTGTTGTAAGGTCGCAAAACCACGCATCACTAACGTATTTGGATTTCCCAAAGTCTTTCGTGTGGAACGACGCTACAAAGATCTGGACACCTAGGAAACAGAAAACAAGGTATTCAATTGGAAGACTTGCATATGTGCACCCAGCATTAGGGGAGCTCTTCTACCTAAGGATGTTGTTGTGTCACCAGAAAGGGTGCAGATCATTTGAGGATCTTAGAAAAGTGAATAACACGGTCTTCCCTACTTACCGAGTAGCCTGCCAAGCAATGGGATTACTGAAAGACGACAAAGAATGGGACACAGCTTTACAAGAGGCGGCTATCTCAGCTACAGCAAGCGAGCTACGCACACTCTTTGCTCAGATTCTCCTTTATTGTGAAGTCGCAGACACAATTCGGCTTTGGGAAAAACACTAGTCACTAATGGCTGACGATATTCCAATAAGAGCCGCTGGTATGACTCATATTCAAAATCTCCACATCAACAATCCAGAATTGAAGGGATACGTTCTGTACGAGTTAGAGATCATACTTAATGGGTGCTCAAAATCAGTCACCGACTTTGGCCTCCAACTTCCTCCACAACACTTGCTAGATGATCTACACAACCGGCTACTCATGGAAGAAAGGAGTTACAACCGCGAGGAATTGAGAGCCGAGGTTGAAACTGCAGTGACGAAACTAAATGCACAGCAACTACACATCTACAACCTTATTGTAGAATCGTCTCACATAAATGAGCAGCAGCTGGTGTTCGTTTACGGTCATGGAGGGACGGGTAAAACATTCCTATGGAAAACAATAATTAAAAAGCTGCGTTCAGAAGAGAAGATAGTTCTCGCAGTTGCTTCATCTGGAAACGCTTCTTTGTTACTTCCATGTGGCACAACAGCACATTCAAGGTTCAAATTGCCACTTGACTTGACAGATGAGTCAATGCGTCATGTTAAAAAAAAACACGCTACTTGCAAAGCTCCTTTTAGAAACTGATTTAGTTGTTTGGGATGAAGCTCCAATGAATGACCGAAAATGCTTTGAAACACTGGTCAGAACACTTAGAGATGTTCTGACGAAACCAGATGCATTCTTTGGTGGTAAGTCAGTAATGCTAGGAGGTGATTCCAGGCAAACATCGCCGGTTAAAAAGAAAGGCACAAAAGGAGACATTGTGGCAGCATCAATAACTGCTTCCTATCTATGGCGACATTTTAAGGTATTCAAGCTTCAACAAAACATGAGATTATTACAAACACAGCTTGATGAGGCTGAGGGAAAAAAGACAGAGAAATTCGCCTCATGGTTATTGGACATTGGAGACGGTAACATTGGCGAATGTGACGAAGAAGACCCGCAAAATGCAAAATGGATGACAACTCCGGAAGATTATCTAATTGAAGACGACAATGACGGTTTGACTACACTTATCGATTTCATTTATGACAAGGCCACATTAGACTCACCAAACGCAGAAATATTACAGCAAAAAGCAATCGTGTGTCCTAAGAATGAAACAGCCGATATAATTAATGCAAGGGTTCTTTCATCAATGAAGGGTGAAACAACAACTTACATAAGTTCGGACGAAGCCATTCCTAAAGCAGCAGATGGCGCCGCGAACGAGCTGCTCTATCCGCTCGAGTTTCTTAACAATCTAAAATTTCTAGGCCTGCCACCAAGCAAACTCGAGCTTGAAATCGGCAGCCCGATTATGATGTTGCGAAATTTGAACCTTGGAGGGGGCCTCTGCAATGGAACAAGAATGATAGTCACACAACTGTTGTCCAATTTAATACAGGCTGAGATTATTACAGGAAACAGAATTGGTGACAGGGTTTTCATCCCAAGAATACCTCTAAAGATAACAAATGAGGACATGCCTTTCGTCTTCAAAAGAAAACAATTCCCGGTGAGGCTGTGCTACGCAATGACAATAAAAAAAAGTCAAGGACAATCTCTCAATAAAATAGGCGTTTATCTTCCAGAACCTGTTTTTGCGCATGGGCAACTTTATGTTGCATTATCGCGGGCAACAACCCCAAACGGTCTGAAAATTCTTATAAAAAAAGATGATTCCTACCCTCCAAACGTCACTAAAAATATAGTTTACAAAGATTTCCTTAACACAATAACGGTACCATAATTTTAGAAACATACAATAAAGTTGCAACATGTACAGCTAATTTTAATTATTGTAGATGACGTTTTACATTTCTTTACTTTTTTATTTTTGTTGCATTCCATTCAATAGTTTCTCACCGATAAGGTACACGCTGCTTATCTAACTTTATTTTGCTTCCCTAATTTCTCTGTCACATAACACTTTCTCTTACATTCCTTTATGGCAGGATGGCATTAGTACCTATGCCACTAAGCTTTATTGAAGATCTCAAACCAGGGGACACAGGAAAAGTGCTAGAGCTAAAGGTGTACCGTGTATGGGCAAGCCGGAATCCTTCGGATACAACTGAAACAGGATACCGTGCAATCTTATTGGACCGACATGTAAGTCAAAGAACTAATCAAATATTGATGTTCTTACTGTTAACTTATGGAAATTACTTTTAATATAAACAGGGCGACGCAATCCAGGCTAACGTGGACGCCGATGATATTCACCACTTCAGACCTATTCTCATCCCTGGACAAGCATTTCGAATCTCTGATTTTGAATGTACTCCAACCAACAAATGGCAATGAACACTTGAAAACCCAACAACTCTTTCCTTTACCAGGCCAACCAGAATTGATGCCATACCGGCAGAATCATTCCCAAAACACTACTTCCATTTCACCTCCTACAAACAATTACCTACAAAAGTTTGGGATCCATGCGACAAGGGCATAAAGGACTACCCAGTGCTTACAGGTACTGCCTAATGGGTTCTCCTACTCTGATTTACTATAATACTAAAAAACCAAAAACATAAATCCACATATACTCAAATGGTGTAGATTATATTGGATGTTACATTACATCAGGTGAGGCCGGGAATATCGGGAATCCTACCACAAATCAGTCAAGAATCAGAAAACTTGAAATACAACATCTCAAGTAAGTTTTTCCAAACAAATAATACGAAAACTAGCCGCCTTTGAATACTAACCTTAAACTACTTTTGCAAACAGTCGAATTTCTATCGAGTTGACTTTGTGGGATGGCCTCGCTGACAAGTTTGAAAAACAAGAAATTGAACAGCTTGAAAGACCTATCATAACATCTGTAAGCTCCTGCAGGGTCTCCAATTTCCTAAAGAGAGGTAAAAACATCTCCTATATATGCATAAACATTCTCAATAGCTTAGCATGACCTTTTTTCTAACTGCAGATCTCCAACTTTCATCAACCCCTGCAACGTACTACTACATAAACCCTGACATCCCTGACCTTGAACAATACAAAGCAGCGTAAGCCTCACTGTTGGCTTTTTTTATGTTCCATCAGATTTATATCTGCTTTCCTTTCCCTAAAAAAAATGAGCACTAACAGATACAGGGCACTTTACGAAGAGAAAGAACCGCTATGTGTGACTAGATACCGGTTAAATGACAGTCAGCAAGAACAGCAAAAAAACCGTATCCCATTCCAGCAGCTTTTCAAGCACAAACCAGCAAGCTATAGGGTAACTAATGGTTACTCATGTACATCTATATTGTAAAATCTATTCACAGAAAAACGCTACTTAACACGCAATTTTGGTATATTTTACCAGGGGGTGCGATTTACTTGCCAGGCAACAATTGCCAAACTCAACACAAGCAGAGGATGGTACTGTACCTCATGCTGTGTTTGCATTAACAAGGTCACACAGAACGTTGGAAACTATTGGAGCAAAACTCACGGACTCATACCAGCCCCTAACTACCGGTGAGCAAATGTGCCATACAAATATTGACCAATTTATACTTCCCTATCTAATGATTACGTTTCTGCAGCTACAATTTCAGAGCCACCGTGACAGACAGCGCCAGCTCAGCAACATTCATATTCTTCACCCCTAAGGCAGACGACTTTATTGGGGTCAATTGTGGAGACTTGGTTGCATCAAACAAAGGTCTTGAACGAGGTCACTTTCCTACTGAGATCGAAGCAATTGTTGGAACAAACCACACGTTTCAGTTCCATTATAACACAACATCCATTCCAGGAGTTACTGAATTTGTCATGGATGAAGTTTTTGGCATAACAGATAAGCTAAAACAAATTGAGTCAACCCCTTCAGGTAAACAACTAGACCTCTTGCTTCGCATAACAACTATCATTTCTATTACCTATGACAATTACACCCTTACCTTTCATGATGCAGAGTCAGAGTCCTTGCCAATGGCTTTACCCGCACCAACACCAGAACTGAAGGTTGAGACAACTACCGAGGCAGCAGGCCATGATGACTCTTCAAAAGGTACTAAATTTTGGAAGTAGAAATAACCTACTGTCATGACTTTCAAGTACAATACACATGTTTACTTTTACAGGCAGCACAAGTTTGCCTAAAATCGAAAATGTTCAAACAAAAGTGGACACAGCAATGGTTCAAAAAAAGGAACAAACACCGACCAAACAGCAACAAGACACTCTAGCACAAACACAAACCGAACAAGGTAAGACACTTTCAGTTATTAACAAAATGATACTCTCTATGTTGCTAAAACATATTTCAATTTTTCATGCAGAAACAACTCCACCGCATGCAACATCAATGGCTATGCAAACTAGATCAAAGACAGAGATGGAATCTAATGTTGCTCCAAAAACAGTGAAACGCCACATCTTCACAGAGGAACCGTCAGAGAGCAAAAAAAAAGGACCTAGAATGCACTGAACACCCAACATCTTTTGCTACTTAGATGCAGACTTCCTAACTGCATTCAAAAAACTACATACTATGTAAATTAGCTCTTAGCGACTTACCGTACTAGCACCACTCACATCCACCTTTTGCTACTTAGATGCAAAGTACTTATGCGCATCCTAAAAACTATGAAGTGTGTAAATACGTATCTGTGACTTAGCTGAACCTGTACACGAATGCATCGTATCGTATATGTAGCTTAACTATCGGCAGCTAATGAAGCATGTATTTAGTGCAAATGGTTCTTCTTTCACTTATTATTGGTTTATAATGCAGTACATAACAAACAATGACCATAACAATAAACATAAACATTACATTTTCATTATAATAATCCATTACAATCCATTTAAATACATAAACACATTCCACTTAAACATTGAAACATACATCAACAGATACATTCTACTAAACCAAAAGCTTAACAATTGTAGCACAGAGCTTCACTCGGACCGGGAGACATGACGGCGCTTCTCCTTCCTCCCCTCACAAGCCACATCCAACAAACCAGTCAAAGCGCCAAGCAACTTCTTATCTGTCTCTAGACTTTCCTTCATAAATTCCAACCCCACGTCGCCACAATCATGAAATACACAAAAGCTCTCACCTTCTTCAACCAACTTTTCCATCCTTTCAATCTTCCTAACCAGATCATCACGTTTCTCACACAACACATTGATTAGGGCATCAATCTCCGCATACTGTTGCGTAAAAAGCAAATGGAATGACCCTTGAAGATTATCAGAGCCACTCGCCATTCTTAATTCTTGGAAATGCGGGGTGCGAGAAATGGCATACTCTGATGGTGGTGTCGCCATCTTTGGTTGCTCAGGTGGATAAAAATGAATTTGGGGAAAACGCAAAACCTAATTAAGAAGATATAAGGAGGACTTAAATGAGATTAAAAAAACTATAATAAAATGCTGTTAAACAATACCAAAAAAGTTATAAAAAAATTAATAAAACTTAATAATTTCCACTTATAAAAAGTTAATAAAACTTAATAAAACAATACCAAAAAACAGTTATAAAAAAACTTAATAAAACAATTGCCGGAAACGCCAACTTCAAATAAAACCGTTACTACCGTTAACGAAAAAAATTCCAAACCAATTTTCATTCTCGCAAAAACGTAATATCGAACAAAATAAATAGCCAAAAACACTTAATAAAAAAATTATAACAAAAAATTAATAAAACAATTGCCGAAAACACCCACTTCACATAAAACTGTTACTACCATTAGCGAAAAAAATACCAACCCAATTTCCATTCTCGCAAAAACATAATATCACACAAAATCACGCACCGCAGCATCGCGCGGGCTATTCTGCTCATTTGATCTAATGTACAAGATGCAATATTAATATAGGAGTGAGCATCGGGCAGTCCCGACCCGTCCCGACCCGAAACCGATTGATCCCGAAACCGAATGTCTCGAAAACCAAAGCCGAATCTCAAAACCAGTCGGTTTTGTTTGTATTTTTCGGTTTTTGGCCCGTCCCGACCCGAAACCGATTGTCCCAAATCCCGACTGTCTGAAAATTAAAACCGAGTCCCGACCCGAGTGTGGTCGTTTTAGTTTCGGGACGCTCGTTTTAGGTCGGTTTTTTCGTGACTTCGGGATTCGGTCGGGATTGCTCACCCCTACTTTCATATACTTTCGACAAACTTTTTTTTTCCTCGGTGCTAATAACACCATTGGAATTTTTTTTCAACTTTTCTAAATTTTATTATCAATGAATCAAAGATTTACAAGGAACACCTACGGAAAACTATCCCCGAGTTGACAAACAAACCTCTCCAAAATCAAACAATAAAAGACTGCTAGTTGCTTTGTAGGAATCTCTACTTAACTTTGGTTCCAACCGAGTGTTTATATAGGAGAGGAAACAGTGGTTGCATTAGAGTTTCATAGTAAGTTGTCCACTTGGTATAGAAAGGCACGTGCTTAGTAGCTAGTCTGAAACGTACTTTCGGCTTTTCCGATTTGACAACTTATAGTTCCATTGCATGTTTCACATATATCGATAAGTACTTGAACTTATCTTCTCAAGGAAGTTTCTCGCTCATGCATTCAGAGGTTGTGGTTGAAATACAAAATTAAGTCTTCAGAGTCGAAGAGACATTTGTCATATCTCAGTGACTCTGGTGTTGTCTTTGGCTCCTTTTAAATCAGTCCCTGACACCGCATCAGTTTGTGAGATGTTTTTTCAATTGGTCTTCGACTTCCCTAAAGCCATACAGGCATTTGAGCTTTATACAACACTCACTAATTTCTTTATCAATGAGTCTCTTCTGACTAATAATTAGAGAGACATGCTCTCTGATAACTCTCAGGGAGTAAATCACTTCTGATAACTATCAGGTTCACTTTGATAGTTATGAAGTGACATCCTCTCTAATCGTTATCAGAGACGTGATGTTCACAGACTTTCAGAAGGTGAATTAGACAATTTTATGTTTAAATACTTGTTAGAGACAATTGTGTCATTTTTTCAGACCCAAAAGATTTGCTTTAGGAGCAGGAAAACTGGCTAGGTCTAATATATTACTAGCTTGAACGTCCGACTAAACGCTTAGTTATCAATTAACTTGATGTTCTTTGTATTTAATGCATGAATTGTGTTTGCATTGTGGAAATTGAGAGTTAAAAGGGCATTCTTAGGCATCGCTTACTTAGAACATAGTTCATAGAGTAGAGAGTAACCAACCCCGATTGTTATTAAGGAATATAACGTCTAATTAAATAAGAACGTGACAACTCAACTAATCAATAAGAGATAACTAGGTAGTAATGGAATTCTAAGTGAATACGCTTTACCTATTGATGAGACGAAAAATGTTACGTTTTTAGGGGTCGGTTTGAGTCCTAATTCGTATGTTTTTGGTTTGGATTTCACCCAAAGTCGTTTCTTTTCTCATTTTAGGTACTTTTGAAGGGAAAATCACAAAAGAAGGATTTTCGGGCGTTTTCGGAGTGAAAAAGTGC
>LBNU01023398.1:4760-42879 GCA_014162995.1 Artemisia annua
ACCAAATTATGTTGACGTTTTCGAGTATCCATTTTCAGGTGTTAGAATGAGCGCTTAGCAAGGTTGAGTATGCGGCTGGCTTAGCAGACATAAGACAAAAATCTCTGGGCCTGCTGTTTCCCCAAGAAGTCATGCATTTGGAATGTTCCCTTGAAGACTTGATATTATTGTGAACTTATGTAGTAGACTTGTATTCATCCGTATTATGGGATCGTTGTAACTTTGACTTGTGTTATGATGTTATGCATTTAGTGTTTTTCTCTATTATGACACCATGTGTTCATGATCTTGAAGTCACACCCATTAAATGACATTCCGCTGCGCCATTTTTGGGGTTGTGACCAATTGATGTTTTAGTTCTTATTTTCTACTCGTGCAGTTAATATTTAAAATTCGTTTTACTAAGAGGTTTGATAACCAAAATCATTTTTTCCCTTTTTTCTATCAACCACGTTCAAGATTAATACGGGTTTCGTAAACTCATTGTTTTAACTTTCTATTTCATTTTAATTTCTCTTCCTAACTAAAATGTTGCCTTAAAAAAGAAGGAATATCGGCCATTATGACGATGGTAAGGTTTATACCATAAAATAGTCATGTACTTATGCTCATTTCTCACCTTAGGGTGGTGGCAATCATGCTTTAACCAAAACCTCATACCTCACCACCCACCAATAATATCATTTCACCTCATCTCATACCTCAACCATACCTCACCATACTTTTTTAGTGGTAACCATGATTTCATAACTCAACTAATTTTATTTTTTTATTTTTTGTTTTCATAAATTATATTATACAATTTAGAGTAAGGATCAAATGAGAAATATAACTAAGATGAGAAGAATGAGAATAAACCACAACCACAAATATCAGATGCACTCACAAAAATAGATGCATCTCCCTATTATTTCTCTTTCCTTATTTAAAATATGTGGCCACAATTTTTTCTCACTCTTCTCATTTCAATAATTCTTCTTACTAGATCCATACTCATACAATTTAATAAAAACATAATATTTCATAAATTATATATCGTACCAGTTTCGCAAACTACACCGGACACAGCACCAAGTTTATATATAAAGGATATTTTATTTTATTTTTTGCTTTACCCACGCTCCCCACCAACGGATCTTTTTCTTCCCCAACGTACCAAAAATTAAATGCCAACGGCTCTTTTTCTTTCATACCGTCTCGGTAAAATATGCCGCAAGTAACCATACCGCAGTAACACCGCAGGGGTGGCGGCGGTGTTGCCATGCGGTTTCAACCCATGCCGAAGCCATACCGTGGGTGTTGCCAGTACCTTTAGTATCTGAACTAAAAATTGTTTCATTTATTGCTACAAACTTTTGATTATTATTTTTTTCAACATGCAACGTTTTTTTACCTTAAAAAAGTTGTAATTTACATGCTTACTACTTGGTAATAATGTTTTATACTATACTTTTTAATGTATGGTTTTTATTTCAAAGTAGTGAACCGTAACTAGGTACTACAACTTTTTTTGTTGACAAAATAAAATTCAAATGTGCCTATCGGTAGAAAACTTTAAACTTATTAAAAATAAATATATAGTTATTTCATGCTCTTGACCCTAATTTCGATATTGGGAGTTTTGAAAGAAGAAAAGTGGAAGATATATATTGTAGTTTGAAACATGTGGACTAATTAATAAAATCGACAATATAAATATGCCATTAAATTTTCCAGTAGAATAACTTTACAAATTCACATTACTTTATAAATCGCTAACAAACACATGGTATGCAATTCAAATTCGACAGTAGATTTTCATTTTGTTGCACAAGTGCTTCAGTACGTTTATAGTCAACATAAAACTTATTATCAACCTCAGTTACAACTTTATGTGCTAGTAATAGGTGACAAAGAATCAAGTGAGAGGTAACTTACTCTTATATAAAAGGAAATCATTGTTTCGTTTATTTCTATCCATTTGCTTTTATGGTGAAAAACGGGCAACAAACCTCTGCAATGTTTTTAACGAAAAATACAAGGCCGGTGGTGATACTTTTTGCCCAAGCCATCGTCATAATCCCCATTACAAAAATGAACTATCTAAACAATATTATGGTTTTATATGCTCTGAAAGTAGCCAATTAGGTATGATGCATGGAGCATTTTAGTACTATGATGATACCTTTTTATTATTATTATTTTTTTTTTTGGTTACAAATTTTGACGTTTGACCTATAAGTTTAAGTTTCTAACTCATTCTTTTTGCACATTTCGATGCACCCGGCCACTTGACTAATTATTACATTACTACGTGCGAAAATAGAGTTGTTGGCTTGCAGCCATGGAAGTAGTATATGTATTGTTTCATGTAATGATGAATATTGTTGTTTCCACACAAAAATATATTCTATATATTCGGCTCAAAGTTGTTACTCTATACATTTTTATTTTTGTCATTAGATAATAGATATCAACCTCCGTGTAGCCGTTTTACTTTGGAAAACAGTCATTTATATGCATTAGATTACATAAACATCTACAAACTAGGTAGGAGATAAGATATGTATTAGATTACGTTAGAAAAAGTAAACCAAGGATAATCTCTTAAGCAAGTGGGTTAATTTGTATATGTGGTTTAACGCTTGACGAGCTATATGTTGGCGCCTCTCGCAGTCTCGCGTCAAGAACCAAAAGGGATTTAATATAGTTATTTGCGAAGAAAACGATAAGCTCGCGAACACCACAACCAACGTGGTCTTAAAAGAAGTGATATTATTTTCTAATTGAACTCATTTAGTTAAAGCTTTTCTAATTTCGCATTTCTAAAAAAAACGCTTTTCTAATTTCAGTATGTATTTGTTAAATATTAGCGGGAGCTTAATGTATATATGGTTATTAAAGATATGCTCAAGTCATGGACAAGTGAATTAACACGCTTTTGCATTCCAGCAACAAAAACAATTTTATCGACATATGTTTCATGTGTACACACTCTATTTTGGTCATCTGACTATTTGTTTTATTACAAATATGTTTCATATCGCTACTAGAAGACAAGGCAACAATGACGGATTTACTAATGAAAACAAATCCGCCAACAATTACTAATGAAATTAACCACGGATTACTGACAAGTCCTGTTGCCGACGAAATACGGACACATTTATGACGGATTATCGATGCAAAAAAATCCGTCGGTAGTTGGTCACCAAATTATTGACGGATTTATGATAAACCATTGACGGATGGGATATTCCGTCACCATAATCAACATTATCGGATGATGATGATCCGTTGGAAGTTTCGTGACGTAAAGTTGTCCATTTGTAATATGTCATTATCACCGACATATTACTATTGCGGTTTTATTATATTTTATTTATGTACTACAGTTGTCTTTAGGTACTTATAAGTTATAACATTTGGATAGTTATAAGTAGTTGTAGTTTTAGCGTATAAACATATTTACGAATTGCTATTTATGTATATTGCATAACATTTCAGGGTTCACACACCCCAACCTCGGTCAGTTACCCGTGACGTGGGACGTAGAGCAAAATTCAAGTTCCACGCGTTCATAACATCTCTAGTATTCTTCGATGGCATGAACATCTCTAGTATTCTTCGATGGCTTCACTTTGAGTATCGATAATTTAAGACGAACAATCGAAATAATGACATTAATCAGTTGCTTCACTAAGTGGCTTCCATTTTCAAACAAACAACTATTATGTTCTTGCCATGTATGATATATATCAATTGACCCAATACATGGAAAGAACATAATATTTGTTATAGCAGTGGTAAGGCACTACACTTCATCCTAAGAGGTCAATGATTCAAGCCTCACCAGGTACACATTTGTGAGTGGTGAGGAGATGGTTGAAAACGGTCATCGAGGATTCCCCGGTTAGACAATTATATGCAACTTTGGAGAGTACGGAGTTTCAATTATATTATTTATTGTTCAAGCTGGGGGTTTAGATTAGATAGCATCTTATTTAAAGAACAAACATAAATAAACACAAACAATTCTTTATTTCTAAACAAACATACACAAACAAGAAAAGTCGTATGTTCAAGTTTTTGTATTTGTATGTTTGTTCGAATAAACTTAAATGAACGGTACAACTCGTTCACATTCGTACACTTCATTTACAACCGAATTCATAATGCAAAGCTTGTAACTTTACTCAAACAGTAAAATGAACTTATTTATTACGGACTATGTCAACAAGCTAAGAAAATACTCGTAAGATAGAACAAACACTCCTTTGATCTTGTCTATACGAGATTCTAATAATTTAATGCACAAATGATGTTCCTCATATTTTGAACTTATTTGTTGTCAAACGATTCCCAAAATTTAGTATTTCCCCATATATTTTCATCAAATCCCGCCTAATTTTCCCCCAAATTCAAGTTGTGCCTCAATTTTTTTCATTTATTTTAGCCACTTGTACTTTCCCCCAATAAGTAAAATCACATCCTCTTTCATCTTCAATTCATCACCAACTACAAACCATCTCATTTATTTTGTAGTTACCCACTACAAACATTATTAAGGTTCCCTTGTCTCCACCCACTCAGTTTTTCTTCCCTCTAAACACACACAAAACACACTCATCTAAAAGCACATATTGTTTGATAATCGGAACAGACACCGAATCTGTTTCGAGTTCCGCATTTCCTAGGTCCGTGACTGGTGTATTTCCTACAATATACTTTGATTATGTTTAGTTCTCGAGTTTCATAGGTGATTTATAGCATGGTGAGTATTGTTTGTTTGATTTTTTTCGAGTTCCGCATTTCCTAGGTCCGTTATTGGTGTATTTCCTACAATATACTTTGATTAAGGTTCCCTTGTCTCGAGTTTCAACGATGAGAATCCAGGAGACTACACACAAATTCCTCAAACGGCAAAATTTTTCCTTCTCAATAAGGAGCTGAGCTACGGCTGCTTGGTGAGCAGCCTCAAGCTCGATTGCCCTATCTCGGGCGTTGACGGCCTCCAATGTCTCAGCCATGAGGCCAGCTTCGCATTCTTGTAATGCCGCCTCGTTACGGTGAAGTTGCCTCCTCAAGTAGAGAATCACCTCTTTTGCTATTCGTTGCATTGGTGGATCGTACCACCTATTGAAGGGACATGCATATCCCTAAAAATAAAAAATCAAGACATTGACGCTTAAACCAGTAACTTGAAAATAAGCTTAAAAAAAACCATTAGACCTAAACCGTGATTAAACTAAACGTCACATTTTAACTTAAAGCAACCCAACCATGAACGCATCTCAACCGGACAATCATAAAACCGCCTTCGTGGATTCACATTATTCCAACAGGTCCTTAAGACCGCCCACCTTCCACAACCGCATTGCGCCATTAGTAATATTTGGTCGGATAGTTTAGGGATGAGTTTTGATGATAGAGATGAGAGTTTAGGGATAAGTGGTTAGGATAATTTTCCTTTTATTAACTCCAAATTTACTGTAACAGCTACAGAAACTGCGTGCTTCATAGCACACGGTAATTACGAAAAGACGATAGTGCCCTTGTGCCAAAGACAGAATGTAACAGAAAGCAACGGCGTTGACCGACGTAAAACGGGTTAAAGGACGCATTCGGCCTAAAAAAACTTGAGGAGGGACGCATGGCGACGATTTTTCAGACTTAAGGTGCATGGCGATGTTTTTGGACAAGTTTAGGGGCCAACGGTGTATTTTTGTCTACTTTATTAAAAAAAATAATAAAATAAAAAAAAAATAAAAAAAAAAATAAAAAAAAATAAAAAATAAAAATAAAATAAAAATTGTTCACTTGTTATGTAAGCTACGTAAAGTATGTTCACTTAATCGCTTGGTCACTTGTTTCTATATTTTACTCTTTCTATATTTTCTTTTGGCTTTTGACATACGAATGTTTTACAAACTTAATATTACTTCGTTGAAAACAACTTATTATTAATAGTGAACTATTAAGATTTTTTACGAAAAGTTTCTAAAGACTTTTGACATGATACGTTAGTTACATAACATATGATACTGTGTAACTTATATTGGTTATTAATGGTAAACTATATGATAATATGTCACTTGTCACAAAATAAGATTTTTAGTTTTATTTGGATTAATTTCCCGTACTTATTTTAGTTATCAGTTTGGCGGAAAAAATTTTTGGCGGCCCTCTTGCGCACACTTATTTTTCTTTCTCGGCCCGTCGTAACAAATTTTTGTTGCCCCCTCTAAGAAAATATCGTGGCTCCGCCCCTGCACCCAGACATGTAAAATCAAGTTTTTCAACTAAATTAACACTAGGATTATACAAAAGTTAGTTAATGGTTTTAAGATAGAAGTGATTGACATGTCTAATTAGTGAAGTACTTCATTTGTATGTCTAAATGGAAGAGTTATTTGTAATAAAACTAAAGCTAACATAAAAATAGAAAGAACATGAAAATGTCTTATAAAAGAAAAGTTAAATGAACTTATAAATTTATACTATGACAATACTTTTCTTTTGTAGTTTCTCTTTAGTTAAACCAATTGAGATTGTTTCTTTATGAAACATAAATACAAGAGTTGATGAGTAGGTGAGATTGAGATACGTTATCAATGAACTTTAAAAGTTTTAATGCAGTTTTGGTCAATAAATTTCATTTTATAGTTGCTGTGATAAACATTACCTTCGTGACATTTTTATGTCTCCTTTTTGTGTTGGTGTAAATTACATGTCAGGACACTCATGAGTAAAAAGAAAGAAATGAATTAACATTTCAAAAACAGTGATGTTTAATTCAAAAATAGTTTTATTAATTTTGAATGTATTTTTACTTCTCAAGCAATACTCCTTTTAGACTTTGAGTTGTATATACTATTTAACTTTGTTTATCCTATTTTCCATAAATATTTTTTCTCAAAATATATAATATTTTGTTTTAACATACGGAGTAGTATTTCCAAAAAGATCATTTTAACTAAAATAACACTATTAGTATCGACTGTCGACCAAGGAATATTTATATAAATAAATTGATAGATTTAGATTTTTTAGCCAACTAATATATGAGATGGTGTCACGTTGATACAAAGTCGATCCTAACAAATACACTGCTTGCTAGTACTCCAGTTTAGTTATGTGTTGTATATAAGGTATTCATGAGAAATATCATACTGGATACATTTCAAGCCTTTATAAATTCTGTAGAAGAATGATTTAGGGCCCGTTTGGTTTGTGACTTTTGGATTCAAGTAATGGATTCATAGTCATAATTAAATGTTTGGTATGGTTGATTGAAATCAAATGGTGAGCCCTCATGAATCAAAATGAATCCTAGCAAGAGAGGGTGGTATGGTTGATTGAATCCTAGTGGTGGGCCCCACCATTTTAAATTCACTCACAATACACATTTTCATTAACTCATTTATTAATAAAATATTCTTACACCCTTCATATTCTATTTATTATTTTGATTAAAATAATCATTTTAATAAAATATCATTATTATTTTTCAATCCATTTTCTTTCATACCAAACCGAATCCGAATCCGATTCTAAACCCTTTTATAAACCAAACGGGCCCTTAGAGAGTCTGATTTACTCTGTAACGCATCATTAATGCTTGCGGTAAATCTAGCCACATATTTATTTCAAGCCATGCTAACTTGTTTAACTTATGTTTACGAGTATTTTTCAAAACAAGACTCAGTTGGCTCGTAAAGGGAGAAAATTGAAAATAGCATGAGTTACAAGCAATGTTTTAAAACTCGGTTTTTTAATTAACTCGATCGGGTCACCGGTTCAACTGCCGGATCGAACCGCTTCTATACATATGTATATTTTTAGGAAAATGCTATTTTTCCTCCTACAAAATGTTCCTACTTATCCTGCTAGTCTGCTACTTACAGGATTCTGACAAGTGTTAGAACTTACGTTTTGGATACAGAGAGAGAATGAGTGAGAAAAATATATATAATATTGTTGTGTACGTAGGAGGATTAGTAGGAGGATACTGTAGGAGGCTTTAGCAATGCTCATATTTTTATAGCATCTTTGATACATCATAAGTATTTGTCTATTTCAATCTTACATACAATTGAACCGGTAAAAAATTAGATGTCATAATTGGGTTTGGTCTTTAACTTCTATATCTTCAGTCCTAAAAAAAAAAGCAAAAACAATCAATACATAATTCTAATTTACGATTTATAATTCTAACTTATAAAAAGGAGATTACTCTACAATGTTTTTATAATCCTATCTTTATTAATGAATCTTTTAAATCAAACAATTATAATAACAACAATGGTTTATAACTCTAATTTGTTGTTTTATCAAAACTTAACCACATCAATCACCAGCACAGTAACTTTTCAATTTAACTATAGGGATCAGGTCGAATAATTACAATGTACTTTTTAAATGTACCGATTTGATATGTGAATTTTAAAAAAATTGTAGAAATGTAACGAACTTTCATAAGTGTTTTAATTTGATACGTGATGATTACGTGTCATACCTGAAAGTTTGACACGTGACACTATTTATAACATAACACGTCATCATCA
The DNA here is from genome assembly GCA_014162995.1 of Artemisia annua. NCBI lineage: Eukaryota > Viridiplantae > Streptophyta > Magnoliopsida > Asterales > Asteraceae > Artemisia > Artemisia annua. The sequence goes on from LBNU01023398.1 coordinate 13,307, forward strand.
CATACCAAATTGGAACACTTATGAAAGTTCGTTACATTTCACAACTTTTTTAAAGTTCACGTATCAAACCGGTACATTTGAAAAAGTACATTGTTATTATACGACTTAATCCTTTAACTATACACTTTTCAAATCATAATATGTTTGTCCATGCAAATATAGAACTTAACCTAATACAAATCATGAGTTTAGCGAATTGAAATTGCTAAAGGGTTTTGTTAATTTTAGAAAAAGAAAAGAAAAGTTTTTGTTGTTTAAAATAAAGAAAAAAATAACAAAAGTCATGACCCGGTCGGAATTATTAAACTATCAAATAAGCAAAAATCCAGCCACATCTGCCCAGTCTCCTAACCGGTTTTCGGTTCAACCGGTTGAAACGGCCGGGTCAACCCAAATTTTAAAATATTGGTTACAAGATCAAATGACACCTCATGACACTTTATATGTTGACACTATTTGCAAATACTAATTTCAAGATGTGAAACATTGATGTTTTATGTTCCAAAGAAAAAACTATTGAAAATAAAAGCCATGAAAATAAAGTAAACACTCTGTATCAATGGGAAGTAGGGTTTGAATGATTCAACTTCAAACACGGTATACAATGGTAGGCATAGAAAATTACTTTTGGTATGTGTAGAAAATTAATTTCCACCCTCATTCAAAGTCTTCTTTTCTTTCAATAGTACAATCACATTGTTGATGATGAACTAAACACCAAACATTCATGATTCACCTACCATAGTACACTTTCATTCAGTAAATTTATACATTTTTGAAACAATATTTCATCCTCACCTCGAGCATTCGCAATAGAAAAACCAACAAAAGCTTTTTACTATTCTAAAAAGCTTTTGAAAGAGGTTTTTATGTGTAAAAGTTTTTTGAATAGTTTTTAACAAAGATTTGATAAACCTCATGTCTTTGATAAAAGTTTTCTCTATTTATGCCTCAAGTCATTAAATGCATTTAGTCTTTAAAGCATAGTTGTCAAAATCGTGATCGTGATCGTGATCGTAGGATCGTACGATCCTAAGATCCTACACACACAAAACGATCAGGATCTTAACAAGATCGTAATTCAAGTAGGATCGTATCAGGATCGTAGGATCGCACGTAGGATCGTAGGATTGGATCGTAAGATCGTAGGATCACCTATATTATTATTTTTTTATTTTTTGTTATATTAACTTATTATGCATAAGGCCATGTCTTAAAGCTCAATGACTAAGAATTCTTCATGAAAACTATTATATTGATGTTGTTAATTGATTGTCTTTTGCAAGATTAATGAGTGTAAAATCATTATGCTTTTATGGACTATTTAGAAATGGTTTAGATTTGTCTTTTTGAGCTTATTATGAAAAATGATTTCGGTTTTGTAACATGTTAGAAGCTTATTTTTGAAGTAAACCGGCCATTTAGATACTTGACCCAATTTTATTTATAATTTATTTTAGGTTTCACATAAAAGCATGAATTATATGTTAAAAAATTTCAGTAATATTATCAGAATATCCTAATTTAATTTATTTGATTATCAAGAAAAAAAATATTGTGTTGCCCTCTATTATAAATTATGTCGTTTCATTTTCAAATACAATCCATTTATCTTTTTGTATTAATCTATATACTATAAAAAAAAAGTTCACAGAATCACATACCAATAAATTAACACTATATTTTTGCATTAATCTAAATATTATCACGAAAACTATAATAAAAAAACATTGAACAAGAAGTAAGTGCACGTATGTAGTAACTTTGTGCAAGTGAGCATTGCAATATATTTAATAATCTACTACTATGGTACTTGAACATATAAAATTTTCTTTTATCATCTATTTAGATTCGTTTATGATATGAAATATTATATAGAAATATAAAACTACAACCCCTATATAAAAATATATACATTTTCATAGGATCTTACGATCCCGATCCGATCCTACGATCACGATCTTGCAAAGCCGAAAACGATCCTAAATAGGATCCCGATCCTGACAACCTTGCTTTAAAGACTTGATGCATTGCTCATGCTCAAACCCTCGTCTACCACCAAAGTACATACACACGTTTTAAATATACCAAATGCATTTGTGAATCTCAATCAAATCTATAGTGTATGTGGTTCCTAACATTTTCTATCTCCTTAAAAAATCTTACTCATTATACACATTATAAAGGATTTTGAATATGTAGTTTTCATTTCAAAGTAGTGAACCGTAAATAGGTAACTACAACTTGTTTTGGTGACAAAATAAAATTCAAATGTGCATATCGGCAGACAACTTAAAACTTTTTAAAAATTAATAGAACACTTTTTATTTCAGGTAGGGATATGAAAAATATGTAGTTTATTTTATGCTCTTGACCCTAATTTCGATATTTGGAGTTTTGAAAGAAGAAAAGTGGAAGATATATATTGTACTTTGACACATGTGGACTAATTAACAAAATCGACAATATAAATATGCCCTTAATTTTACAGTAGAATAACTTTACAAATTCACATTACTTTATAAATCGGGCTAACAAACAGATGGTATGCACTTCAAATTCGACAGTAGATTTTCATTTTGTTGCACAAGTGCTTCAGTACGTTTATAGTCTAACATAAAACTTATTATCAACCTCAGTTACAACTTTATGTGCTAGTAATAGGTGACAAAGAATCAAGTGAGAGGTAACTTACTCTTAAATAAAAGGAAATCATTGTTTCGTTTATTTCTATCCATTTGCTTTTATGGTGAATAACGGGCAACAAATTAACCTATGCAATGTTTTTAACGAAAAATACAAGGCCGGTGTTGATACTTTTTTGCCCAAGCCATCGTCATAATCCCCATTACAAAAATGAACTATCTAAACAATATTATGGTTTTATATGCTCTGAAAGTAGCCAATTAGGTATGATTCATGGAGCATTTTAGTACTATGATTTTTTTTTTTTTGGTTACAAATTTGTACGTTTGACCTATAAGTTTAAGTTTCTAACTCATTCTTTTTCCACATTTCGACGCACCCACTTGACTAATTATAACATTATTACGTGCGAAAATAGAGTTGTTGGCTTGCAGCCATGGAAGTAGTATATGTGTTGTTTCGTGTAATGATGAATCATCGACCCTAAGCTTATTCCTTCCTTGGTGCTTTCAGCTTCATGGGATAAAACCCTTCACCGTAAAGTTAATATCTTCATTTGGAGAATGAATTTGGATTGGCTGCCTCGTCGATTGAACTCTCGTCCATTGCCATTGATATTCCGACGATCTCGTGTGCTTTTTGTAATGGTAACATGGAATATTCTATTCACAGTTTCTTTGAGTGCATGTCATATTGCTAGGAAGGTTTGGAGACTTGTTCGTAGTTGGTGTTATATTCATTTTCCTCCTTTTACGTCTCCATTGACGGAGCCAGGATTTTCCGAATGGGTGGGCCAGAACAAATACGAAAAAGTACTAGACCTTAACTACTAATTAACGATAAATTATGATACTCATTAAAACTATACTAACAGCAATTAAAAAAAAACAATTTTGCATACCTGAAACCAAATAAATATCAACTAAGTAATTGGAGGACACATGTATATCACGAGTAGCATGATATGATTATGTTGCCTGATACTATTGTTTATTACATCACCTATCAATCTCTCGTGGTACTATTTTTATCAGCAGTTATTTACGGAGTAATATCTAATGTTAATCTGAATAAGCTACTTTTTTCAATTTTGGATGGGCCAAAAACAATACGGAGCTGGAAATAACCTACAAATACATGCAGCCAGTAGTAACTAATTCAACTTTTGGGTGGGCTATGGCCCATCCCACCTCTCAAGTAGCTCCGTCACTGTACGTCTCATGAGCAATGGAAGGATTGGTTATGTTCGTGGCATGCTTCAAAAGAGAAGATTCATCGCTTGTCTGTTATTTGGCATCTTCTTTTTGGTGGCTTTGGAGGTTCTGTAATAGCATCACTTTTTGCTCTCAACCAATGAGGAAAAGTGACATTTTCGATAAATTCGTATGTATTCATTTTCTTGGCTTAAATATAGGGGTTATATGACTTGTAGTTGGATAGTTTGGTTAAAAACTCCTATTTAATTAGCTAGCTCCTTGCTAGTTTGTCTTGTTAATAAAATTGTGCCACTCAAAAAAAAAAAAAAAAAAAAAAAAAAAAAAAAAAAAAACGGTCGTTATCACCAAAGAATTCTTTTTGTATTTACAGTTTGTCATTTATTTCATAGTATATACATGCTATTCCACTTGTGGTAGTTAAACTTTCCAAGAAGCTCATATGTCGACATCGTAGATTCGTAGAGCAAGTTAGAACGTTTGTAACTGGCACATGATGAGTAAACTTTCATTCTGACTTGCATCAAAATTTGCTGCTGCACAAAAAAAAAAAAAAAAAAAAAAAAAAAAAAAAAAAAAAAAAAAGAGGAACTTTCGAAATCTCATGAATATTATTAGTTCAGGACCACATTTCAAGAATGGTATTAAGCTAAAATGAAAATAAGCTTAAAATTAAAAACTTGGATAAATAAATTAATAGTGCAAAGCCTAGCAGGACAAGTCCCAAGGCCGCAGTGGTAGTGTTGTGTGCTGTGTGAGGTTGAGATTGGTTGAGGTTTCCTTTATTTTTTTATGAAAAAAACTCTTTTTGAAACTTGTTAATAAGTTGAAAATAGAAACTTTTTGTAAAGACAAAATTTGTAAAACTTAGAAATAAGCTGTTTTAGACCAATAGTTAGTTAAAAAGTTTAAAAGTTAAAGTAATTATCTAACAGGCAAACCCAAGCTTCTATAAGCTTGTGTGTCCTCAATTAAGCAACTAAAACCTACAGGTACTCTAAATAAGCACTAAAGAACTACAAATAAGCAGAAAAGAAGCAGTTTAAGCACAAGATTTTACAAAAGAAAGAAAGCAAAATGTTACAGTATTTTTCTTGGTAACTCTTTTATGCACAAGGTGTTTAACACCTAACATAAACTATGCTAGCTTAATGTTCAAACTTTGCATCACAACTCATGTTTTGTTAATTGTTTTGCTGTAAAATAAAGATGAAACTATTTGCTGGTTTTTACTCTTCACCTCTCAAATAAACACACACTAGTAACTATGTTAAAAGCAAAAGAATCCTATGTCGACTGAAATTTGCTAGTTGTTTCTTTCTGTCTTGGGTTGAACTTACGCAGGACAAAACTCATATGTGGCATTTACATTTGTACACAATTGCATATATTTTAGGGGGAAAAAGGTGAATTAATGGTTGAAATTTCTCCCTTCTGCAAGGGTGTATTTCGCTACCCCGAACTAGCTAACTTAAATAAGGTGAGTCGTAGGTTGAGAAACGTGACTTCTTACACCTTAGCGGATACAAGAAATGGATATCCAGATGGTTGTGTTAATTCGCTGTAACGTACTTTTGCTTCTTCAAGTCATTGTATGAGCTAGATGTCGTAGATTGAGCTAGATGTCAATCACAATCAATTGTTTGTTGTGCTTGCATATTTTCGAGATTATGCCCATCTTTTCCGGAATTGTTAACCAATAAGAATTGTTCACCAATAAGAATTGTTCATTCATAACTATGTAATAAAATACACATTGTTAACCACAACCTAAGGGTTGTTAGCAAAACCCGACATTTAATTTCTTTTCTTCACCTATTACCTGTTGAATAGGTAAAATATCTTCCTCCTATTTTTAATTATTTTATTATTGGATATTTGGGTGAAAGAGTATAAAAACAAGTATATTACCTACATGTGGAAATTTATGAAAGAATATTGGTAATTTATGGACTTAACCCTGAAAACAACACCTCAATTTCTAGACATTTACCTAAAAGTATGATAGCCTTCAAGAAAAAACAAGTAATGTTTCCTAGCTCTTATTATTATTATTCATTCTGAAAGTCAGAATATCATTAGTAGTTACCACCAGAGACACCAATGGCGGATGACTCATGCCTGGAGGGCACTTTGGCAAGATGTCTGAGTTTAGCATATCGGCTGATTCACCAACAAGGGTGCAATTGTATAACCATGTTGATTTATGCCTAAGAGATTAGTTGAAACGCGCTATGGTGGGAGTTGGGCATCCTGAAGCTGCACATAATAAACAAAAATATTAATTATATACAATAAATTGTTGGAAATTTACATAAATAACATAGCATTACTCAATGCCTTGGGCTCTTACCAATTTCATGTCAGACACATCTTGTCGTAACTCTTCCAGTTGCACTTTAGTCACGCTCTGCCAAATATAAAGTCATTAGCCAAATATAAAGTCACGAGAAGATTTCCTAAAGTACATTGGGCACTGAGATTCAATCTCTAATTCACATATAAGAGACCTGGTTGCACTAAATAGTATTGTGAATAATGTAAAGTCAAGGTTTTCGTCCATCGTGCACTTCACTTTTAGTGATGAACTAGGGGTGGCAAGATATACAACTGAGTCAATAACGCTTTGCACTAGTGACATAGGTGGTGGTGTGAAAATTTACAATTCAGAATATTGAGACTATAATCATACAATTTAATAAGTGAAATTTATTGAGACTATAATCATACAATTTAATAAGTGAAATAGGTGGTGTTTTTGAATATGTGGACATCAATTTAAATTTTAGTACCCGGTCGAGGTTGATGCGGTTTGACTTGCATAAGCTCTATTAGTAATTTACAGAGAATGAAAAATCAAAATTCACTAATGAATGGCCTTATGAGCATATTAATAGATTGATGAGCCAATAAACACAAACACAATAACAGAACCCTTTCACCCCACAAACATTCTTAAAAAGAAAAGCTATTTCTCTTTATTTTGTCTCATCTTACAACAATTTTGTTCGAATTCCAATCATGGTAAACAAAGTACCATACAAAAATAAATATCTCAAAAGATATTGTAATTTTTTTTCTTGAGAAGATTGTATTCCAAATCTAAAAAATGTTCCCTTTTCTAGAAAGAAAAAAAAAATCGAACAAATAATACTCACCATGCTATAAATCACCTCTAAAACTCGAGAACACGTGGCATAAATATAATGGCCATGACAAAGATCCATGTCGTCCATAGAACTAAACATAATCAAAGTATATTGTAGGAAATATACCAGCACGAACCTAGGAAATACGGAACTCGAAACAGATCCGGTGTCTGTTCCGATTATCAAACGATCTGTACTTTTAGATGAGTGTGTGTTTGTGTGTGTTTAGAGGGAAGAAACGGAGTGGGTGGGGAGAAGTGAAAAAATGAAAGTAATAATGTTTTCAAGTAGTGGGAAACTACAAAATAAATGAGATGGTTTGTAGTTGGTGATGAATTGAAGATGAAAGAGGATATGATTTTGCTTATTGATGAAAGTACAAGTGGCTAAATAAATGAAATAAATGGAGGGACAACTTGAATTTGGGGGAAAATTAGGCGGGATTTGATGAAAATATATGGGGAGAATACTAAATTTTGGGAATCGTTTGACAACAAATAAGTTCAAAAAATGAAGAACATCATTTGTGCATAAATTATTAGAGTCTCGTATAGACAAGATCAAAGGAGTGTTTGTTCTATCTTATTTTCTTAGCTTGTTGACATAGTACGTAAAAAATAAGTCCATTTTACTGTTTGAGTAAAGTTACAAGCTTTGCGTTATGAATTCGATTGTAAATGAAGTGTACGAATGTGAACGAGTTGTATCATTCATTTAAGTTTATTTGGAAAAACATACAAATATAAAATCTTGAACGTACGACTTTTCTTGTTTGTGTATGTTTGTTTAGAAATAAATAACTACTTGTGTTTATTTATGTTCGTTCATTAAATAAGACGCTAACTAATTGATCTAAACCCACCCAACTTGAACAATCAGTAATATAATTGAAACTCCGTACTCTCCAAACTTACATAGGATCTAGCCCCAAGTTTTAAGTGTGCAGTACAAAGTGATTCTCCCCTATAAACCCTCTAGTCGATTGATCAAGGAAGTAAGAAGATCAAGAAAGTGATTCGTGCAGTCAAAAGATTACTCTTAGTTAAAGGAATGCATGAATAAGTAACGCTATAAACACCGTTGTTATGTGTATAGATTATTAGATTAAGTTATATCCCATATTATAAGATTTGTTATTAGGGGCCTTTATTTGTTTAATTTCCGTTGTGCGTATTACCCTGCATAAGTACCAACAGTCCAACACTAACAACATGTTTCGAGTTTTTGTCTTTAACAAAATTAATAAACCTAGTGTACAAGCATGTATACACATGCAGGGCCGTCTCGTGAATTTCGGAGGCCCTGTGCCATTTTAAGTTATAAGCCCTTGAACAATGTATAATAAAGATTTATTTAACTTAAAATGATTATGCATTTACGCCATTGAATTATTAATCACTATGCCATTAGATCATGAGAAATGATACATGGACCTAATTGTGGACCTAATTATGGACCTAAAAGTATGTGGCATGATCCTGATGGGTTGTAAAATAAGTGGGTCCCTGTCTGTAGCCATCAGGATGATGCCACGTGTTTTTAGGTCCATAATTAGGTCCACGATTAGGTCCATGTATCATTTCTCTTAGATCATATAGTGAAGTCGCTAGTAAGATTTGGATATACCTTGTAGTTTTATTCAAATATAATGCATTGAATTTTAGTAAAAACTATTGATAATATCTTTAAAATCCCAGCGGTTAACTATAGTGTTGTGTGGTATTTCGTGAAATAAAGCTAAAACATATTTACTATAACATCAGCAACGCAATTTATATCAAAATAATGTGTCAGTTTTTCATTTTGATATATGGGTTGCTTTTTACTTTTCAATAAAATAACACATGGTGTACTAAACAATTTACTTTAAAGTATGGCTTACTTGTCAAAGTATATACTAGAAGGACCAAACTTGAATATTTACTTAAAAAAGGTCATCTTCTCCGGCAGAAGTGCCCATCCACTTTCAGTTCGTTAATAACAAAATGTGACCATATGTTTCACTATTGTGAGTCAAATTATAAGTTTTTAACACTTTTAAACATGTTTTCTTCATAAAATATCGTTTATTTAGATTAAAACATCCAAAACTAAGTATATACTAATATTAAGATCTAGAAATTTAAGGCCCTAAGAAAAATGAGGCCCTGTGCCATTGCACAGGTTGCACATGCCTAAATCCGGGCCTGTACACATGTGATCAAGATATATACGTAAATTGATGAGGTTTCCTTTATTCATGTTATCTTGTAAGAACGAGTCCTTGATTCGCAAGTACATTGTCTAACCGGGGAATCCTCGATGACCGTTTTTGACCATCTCCTCACCACTCACAAATGTGTACCTTGTGAGGCTTGAATCATTGACCTCTTTGTGGTGAATTATAGTGTCTTACCACTACTGTAATAAATATTATGTTCTTTCCTTGTATTGGGTCGATTAATATATATCATACATGGCAAGAACAAAATAGTTGTTTGTTTGAAAGGAGAAGCCGCTCGGTGAAGCAACTCGGTTATTAAAAACATTATAGAGTAATCTCATTTTTATAAGCTAGAATTACAAATCTGTTGTAAACTAGAAATATAAATTGATTGTCTTTGCATTTTTTTTATTGAAAATATAGAAATTAAAGACCAAACCCAATTATGACATCTAATTTTTTATCGCTTCAATCGTATGTAAGATCGAAATTAGACAAGTACTTATGATGTATCAAATATGCTATAAAATATACATATGTATAGACCCGGTTCGACCCGACGGTTGAACCGGTGACCCGATCAGGTTAATTAAAAAACCGAGTTTTAAAACATTGATTGTAACTGATGCTATTATCAATTTTCTCCCTTTACGAGCCAGCTGAGTCTTGTTTTGAAAAATACTCGTAAACATAAATTAAACAAGTTAGCATGGCTTGAAATAAATATGTGGCTAGATATGAAATAAATATGTGGCTAGATACCGCAAGCATTAATGATGCGTTACAGAGAAAATCAGATTCTCTAAATCGTTCTTTAACAACAACTAGCAGGGTACCCGCGCTATGCGGCGGCGGGTACCCGATAACTAATTTTGTGGCGAGCATATGTTTTTCATTTATACGTTTTTTCAAACAATAACTTTAAGAATGGAGGACAACTACTAAAATAACTATAAGCAATAGCAATGCAAAATATTTCATATCCAAATAAACAATAGGTCCGAATTAAAGAGAGTAACACAAATAGCATCTTTGAAACACAAACTAAAGATTTACGTCACTATAAAATGATATGCAATTTTGCTTAACCACGAGTTTTTAAATAATGATGATTGTTGCATAAAGAAATTAAGAAAATGAGTACTTCTATACTTATTTTTAGTACTCTCTCTGTCCTTAAATAAGTGTCCATTTTTGACTTTTGAAGCTTACTTATTAAACTTTGACTTTAAATATTTTTGTTTATCTTATATAAAACTTGATGCAAAATATATGAATGAATTGGGTTTTAAATGTATTTTAATTTGGTATAATATTTTATCAAGTATTATACAACACAAACAAAAATATTTAAGGTCAAAGTTTAACAAGAAAGACTTAAAAAGTCAAATGTGGACATTTATTTAGGGACGGAGGGAGTAATAAGCAAATGTTGATCACTCTTGCCTCAAACCATATTTAATTATAAGCCACTTATATATCCTTTTTTAAAAAAAAAAATACATCACATCATCTTCATCTTGTTACTAAAAATTACAATACAATCCATAATTCTTCACCATCCTCGATCCTTTTTCTATTATACACACCTACAACTTTTTTTTTACGCGTTGCAATAGGAAAAGTATGCAAAACCAAATAAAATAAATAGAGAGAGAGAGAGAGAGAGAGGGGAAACCCTTAAGCTATCTCAAACCAAATGAGACAATTAAACTTTAATATAACAATGCTCAATTTTGCAATAAACTTTAGTGATAAGCAAATTGTGATCGCTCTTGCCTCAAACCAAATTCAATTTACAAAAAGACCTTAACAACTGTTCCGTATTTTATATTAACACCTTAAGATGTGGTCCAAATTTTCGTGGCCCTTTTCAAAAAGAAATCCAAATCAAGTCCAATCCACAATGATTCAATAAAGTAATAAACTCTAATATTCAGGACCATTCTACAACCCTAATCCCTCTTTTACTTTTCACATACAAACGGTACCTTCTTTATTTCTCCAATTTAGTTACAAACTCATAAACTTACACCACCCTTATCTCTCCACAACAAACACGCAGCTACACTCCTACCTTATAGATAAACTCAGATATGCTTTTGTCAACTTTATAACAAATGTAAACGACAATAAAAATAAAGCATATGTAAAAAACGGCAACAGGTTTTTCCGGCAACAAAATCAGATCAGCGGGAGCAGGAGGTTTTTCCGGCTAGAGGACGACAGCGGCGACGGAAGCAGTGGCGGTTGTAACATAAAAACGCCTAAAAATTTATAAAACTCGGATCTACCATCAAACCACCAGATCTACCACCAAACCACCAAATCTACCACCAATACCACATATAACGAAACCACCAAAAGCATTGGTTCCGGAGCATTGTGGCGGCGGACGATGAGGTGGTGGTGGCGGACGATGAGTTGGTGGCCGACGATGAAGAGCTGATGGTTTTTTATTTGAGAGTGGAATGATAATATATGCTTTTTGTGTATGTAAAAATGTGTTTTGATTGTTATTCTTTTAGGTGTTTTTATATCCGACAGATGGTTACCAGTTACAAATGGGGGTGTATGAATGTTTAGTTGTTACAAGTTTAATAAAAGTTGACCAGGAAACAAAACTGACCGTATAAATAAATGGGTTGTATGAATGTTAACAGTTACAGTGTGGTGTATGAATGTTTAGCTGTTACAAGTCTTGGCTATTTACTTGTATTTAATTTTCAGAAAGAACTACAACGTCTGCATAAGTAATAGCAAAACTTTTAAGCCTTATGTATTTGATTTAATATTTAATAGCAAAAAGTATGACAATTCTTTCTAATATAAGTAAGATGTTGAATCTGAATTTTAAGCCTTCTATTTATAGCATGTCCCAAATGCTTTATAAAGTAGTATAGATATAGATTTAGCAAGGCTTCAAATGTATCCGGTATGATATTTCTCACGAATGCCTATATAACATGAACACATAACTAAACAACTAGCACGCAGTGGATTTGTTAGGATTAACTTTGTATCAACGTGACACCATCTCATATATTAGTTGGATAAAAAATCTAAATCTATCAATTTATTTATCTAAATATTCCTTGGTCGACAGCCGATACTGATACTGTAAAGCCCAAAAAATCTGTTTCTTAAAATCCGTTATAAATTGAACTTTCGATATGAATATAACTTAAGTTGGAATATACGTTATAATTTAAAGCTTGAAAGTATGAAAACTCTACACTATATTTAAATTCGAGAATTTGCACAACATATGTCATACAAAAATATATCACACGTTAAATAAGTTGGTTAGAACCGATTTACTCGTTAAGTATTTTGGTACACATTATAGTCGATTATATGGTAACTTTGCCAAGCCAAGTAAATCACTAATCACCTTATTTTCGAACCGATCACACACGTATTACTTAATTTGTAAAGATATGATTTGCTAGCCTAACTACAAATCGTTGTCTATTTTTTTTGGTAAAAATATGTATAAACATATCTCATTTATTACTACCTTATATTAAACCCAAGTAACCCGCGACATACTTTTTTTTTGTATCACATGTTTTGGACAAAAATCAAACTTATCTCAGTAACATTTTATAAAACGGAAACAGACCCATGATTTTAACCACATTACTCGGCAACCATATATGAAAAACACAGATATATAGCATGTGCAAAAAGAAAACAAAAGAGAAAATAAACCTTCATCAATACCAATTGGTCGAGAAGCCATGCCCTCAGTAACATCATGTTTCTTTTATAAATTCTTATACTGAACCGTAAACAAAGTTCTATGATCTCCATTTCAACTAAGTATGTGATCGCATGAGGGTTATGATCATTGGTTGGTGTTCGAGTCATTTTTTTCGTGATGAGTTTCGGTTCATGTTGGTGTTGCTCGAGTACAGATGGTGGTCACGGTCCGTGTACGTGTAGCTGTTGTACGTCGGGTTTGGGTTCGGTTGTGTCTTGTCAAATCCTTGGCGTTCTTGTTCGTGTCCGTACTCGCGAACGTTGGTGTTCGTGCTTTCGGTTTCGATCTGTTCTTGTTTAGCTTTAAGGTATTTCTTTAACTATCATTTTATTTTATACCTAATCGTATACAAATTATGGGTGCAACGTTAAGAATATTTTGCATGTGCTAAGTTGTTATCACAGTAAGATCATTATTAAATTAAAAATGTGGTTTATATATGTAGACGTAGGATGGGAAACGAGTAGCTAAAGCTTGCTATTTAGAACTGAGGTATATTTCATGCAATCATCTTAATATAATAAGATGCACCAATCATAAGAGATCATAGTTATATGTTGATATGATATATAGTTTGTCATCATGATCTATTTAAAATATGAATGTGTAAAAACTGGAAACCATGGTTACTAGCTTAAATGGGTTTTGAATTTTAACATCACGATATGACCATGGAGTCACGCATATATACATATGATTTCGCATGCTTAAAAGTGAATGGAGAAACAGTAATTGCGGGGTAAGGTTTGGTTTGTGTGATTGTATATATAATCGTTAGGCATGCGTGGTTACTATTTTACAAAAGGGAATTGCATGGAGTGTTTCATGGTTTTTAATGTGTGTCGTATGTGTGTGCATGTTGGGTTTGTGTCGTGAATATATAAGTATGCATATAAGTATGCATGTGTACGTTTGGAATTTGTGTAGATTTCATGGTGTAGCGTGTATATACTTATGTGAGTCGTGTGAGCATGTATGTGAATAATTGTATTTTCGGTTGTCGCGGTCTAAATTGATGTCGGGTATACATATAAATAAATTATGTACGACGGGGTCTAAAATTATTCTTTTAATCAAAAATTATAATATAAACCTTGAAATAATTTATTAGACATTTCTAATATTAAATTTTGATAATTTACATTCATGACCCTAAACTTTGTTAAATTGACATATTTAACCCTAAACTATCATATTTGTTATTTTAACCCTTAAATATTATTTAATTGTCATCTATAACCCTAATGTATTAAATTATTATTTCGGGAAACTTACAAAATTTGTAAACTTACTAATTCGGGAAACCTACTTAAAATGGGAAGTTACTAAAAATGGAAAGCCGACTAAAACGAGTAATCTGATTTAGAATAAGTTATTAATAATAAGCCAATCATTAATTCGTGTAGATTCGCTGAAGAAGGAGTGACTTCCTATTCCTATGGTTATGTTATGGTTTCGTTGGCGGTTTAAGGTATAGATATTCTACCCTTTTTCAATAACGGTGTTTTCTTTCTCATGACTTTTCGATCTTTGATCTTCGATTCGTTTGCTTTGATTATGATCCTTTGATATATTTCGTTTGATGCGATCCTTTGCTAGGATCCCTTTGATATGATTCTATGGTATGATAACTTTGATATGATTCGTTTGACATGATACCTGGATATAATTCATTTGATATGCTATATGATATGATATGCTTTGTTTCGTTTCGTTTCTTATGCTCGAGTTTACTAACTAGTCATAGAGGTACCATGGCCGTGTCATTGAGGTACTAATGGCATGACACTCACCGTGGAGGTGTGATTGATCCACGGCGTCCTCTTTTCGTTATGATATGATATATATATACATTTTGATATGTGTGTATACCTGTCATGCGAGCAGGGTACATATATGATTTTGTTTTGCAGGGGGCGTATGGATGCATCCTAGGCTTTGTTTCGTTTCGATTGTAATGGCGGTACGTGCACTGTACCCCATTCCTTTGGGAGCTAGCTACTCCATGCGGTACCGAGTGGTCTTCCCTCTCCGTACTCCTTTGATGTGAAAGATATGTGATTATGTGATTTCGAGATCTATCAAGTACCTCGGTAGGTCGGCTTGTGGCTTTCCTATGTTCGTTTATCTATTCAAGTACCTTGTTTAGACGCTTCTTTGTTGATACGTACTCAGTACCTTTTCCTTATGATTATGCTTATGTGATATATCTTTGATACTTTGTTTCCCTTTGACATATGATATTCGTTCAGTGTATGTTAATCTCTTATGCATTTAACAGATGATATTTCTTTCAGAAGAAGCTTATAATGTCCTGTTTCTCATTCTTATATATGTTTCGTTTATCCGTCTGCTTTGTTATATATCTGTTCACTGGGCTTTTTAAGCTCAGCCGCATTTCCTTTCCTGCGGCAGGTTTTAGGTTGGAAGCTGGGTTTGGGTGAAGAGTGCATAGGAGCGTTAGTGGACTGCCGGTGATTAGAAGGCCATTACTTCTGGATTAGACTTGGACTTGGATTTGATTAGATTTCGTTTAGCTTTGTATTCTCATTTTTGTATAGAGTTGGTATTTCTTTTGTATCCTTTAGGATTTCCTTTGTAACTTTATGTTTATAAGTCTCCCGCTTGTGTTGTATGCTTTGTATGCTTTGATATGTCACCGTAATGTGATACTTCTACCCTTGTCGGGTTAGTGTGTTACAAATACTATTATTTTAGTTAAAATGATCTCTCTGAAATACTACCCCGTATGTTAAAACAAAATATTATATATTTTGAGAAAAAATATTTATGGAAAATAGGATAAACAAAGTTAAATAGTATATACAACTCAAAGTCTAAAAGGAGTAATGCTTGAAAGCAGGCGCTAACATAACCCTGAGTTATTACATAACTCAGTACCACGTCAGCGTCACATCAGCTTTAACATTTTCACCTTAACTCACCAAAAAACTCCATGGTACAATAACTCACCTATAACTCACCTCCACTTCAATTATTTTTAATTTCAACCCCAAATTTTAATAAATACTTCATGTATTTAAAACATAACATAAACATTTATAAAAAAACAAATTACATTAACTAGTATACTTAAACACGAATTTCATTAAACATAAAAAGTATGATGAAATGAAATACATTAAACATCTAAATGAAACTACGATAATTAAATATAAAACTACGATACGGAGATGAAAATAAAACTATGAATCAAGAAAATGATTCAGTCTGAGACATAGCCCTCGTCACTCGAATCGGAAGACTCTGATAGCACAGGGCCTAACCCCATAGCCCATCGGTATTTTGCTTCACGATTTAACCGATCCTGACGAGCTTTTGCCCGCGCTTCATGAGCTCTTGCCTGACGTTCTTCCTCCGCTTGAACCTGTAACAAGACTTGCATATCTTGCTCGAAGAGTTCTTCATCAGTCAACCCAAATGTATTGGGTTGGTTTTGTGGTGGATTGTTTGTCGGTGGATTATTTTGTGGTGGATTGTTTACCGGTGGAAACAGAACTTCCGGTGTAGTGTTTTGTGGTGGATTATCATATGGGAATACAGGAAACAGATCTGCTGGTGGAGTGTTTTATGGTGGATTGTCATATGGGAATAATAAAAACAAATCTTCCGGTGGGGTGTTGTAAACTGATTCATTATCTGGTGAAGTGTTGTGTGACATTGTTGTATGAATTGTTTGTGAAGTGTGTATGATTTGTGTGTGTATTATGTGCCTCTGTGAATGGCTATTTATAGGACTGTTTTTTTTAATTTGAAATATAAATATATCCCGCTCTGTTTTTTGAATTTGAATTTTAAATGTATCTCGCCTGTTTTTTGAATTTGAATTTTATGTTTATCCCGCTCTTATGAATTATTAAAAATTTTAATATTGAAATCCCGCTACCATTTGAATTTGAATTTGAAATTTTGAAATCCCGCCTGTCTTTTTGAATTTGAAATTTAAATATACCCTGCTCATTTATTAATTCAGCCATATATAAATAACATACCATAGTCTAGTTTTCTTCACAGACTTCTACATCTAAACATTTTACAAAAGATTACACATATGGCTAATTTATGGTGGAGAGATGAAGAAAAATTGTTGGCTGAAGTTTGGTGTGAAGTTTCCCAAGAAGTACACGGCCAGAGAGATCACACCTTTTGGACTCGGGTTGTAGAAATGTTCAACAATCAGATGAGGCTGACAATCGTAACAAACATATGCTTGTTGGTTAATGGAAAACACTTAACTTGGAATGTAAAAGATTCAACAATATTTACCGGGAGGTGTTTATGAAAAGGGAGGTAACTGCCAATGATCGTCTCGCCAATGCAAAGACCATTTATGAGCAACGCTATGGTCGGAGAAGCTTCAGATACGTTACGTGTGGGATGTTTTGAAAAACCCAACCATATGGCTATGGTGTGGTTAATGGTGTTGTACGATTTAGTATCGTTTTTAATATGTTGTAATGTTACTTTATGTTTGAATTTGAATAAAAGGCTTAACGGTTAGTTTTTAATATTTTGTAATGTTACTTTATGTTTGAATTTGAATAAAAATCCTCTAACGGCTAGTTTACCCTAAAAAATCGACATTTACTCAACTTCGTATTGTCACACAAGTGTAACTAATTTTCACACAAACACTATGGCTAACGAACCAGCTGAGTTGCAAAGAACAATCCTTACCCGATTACGCAATAAAGAGCTCAGGCTGATTAACAATTTGCTAGGTGAGATAAATCGTATCATGCTACAGAAGCATGATCGTGCTCCATAGATCGAAAGGTTGCGTGCGCTGTCTCAAAACCATCCAGCTATCACAGTCGGTCTAGAAACTCTATTAAGAAATGATGAAATAGATCTGCAACTTCATGTCGCCTTGAAGATGGTTAGGGAACAAGTGTTGCAAGTGTGGGAGGAGAAGTCAGATCTCATTGACAATTAACAGTCTATATAAAAGCTTCATGACAATCGTTGGATGATTTATGTATTCGTATTGTTTTGTATTCGATAATAAATTTTAAATTATGGTTTGATTTTTAAATCATAGGGGTGTTTTGTAATTTTTAATTTTTGGAATTCAAAAACGTATAAATCATTACAAGGGCTAAAAGTGTATTTTTTTTTTTATTTACATCGCAGCATAACGTTACGTTAAAAGAATGCCGCACCACGTTAACGTGCAGATGACTTCAAGCTCCGGTAAGGCATAACGTGGGTTAACTTACCTGCGTTATGTTATAACTCACCCCCGAGTTATGTTACCGCCTACTCTGAGAAGTAAATACACTCAAAATTAAAAAACTATTTTTGAATGTTGGTCTAAGTTACTGACCCGAGCTAATGGGCAGTTGAACCAAATCCAAGCAAATGGTTGGTCATAATTATAGTCTGATTAGGATTCCATAATTGTAGTCTGGGATTATCTTATTTAGATAAGGATTATCTTATGGAATTAGAATTGTAATTTGATAAGGATTGGTGAGCATGTATCAGTCTCTATAAATACATAACCTACCGAGCCTGTGGTAAGGTGTGATCATCAAAGTTTTGAGCTTATTTTCTTTGTTAATTGGAAAGCGTATTCCAGTTATATTGCGTGTCTTTTTAGTTTGTTTTGTGAACTATCGATTCTGTGATTATCAGACCTACGATCTTGATTGAATGCATTTAAAATAGAAAGTTTGTGTTTATGAATTACACACTAACTTGTGCCCAGTGGGCACTTGTTAGCAAAACCCTTATATTATATGGGATGTTATCACTTGCTCCCGAACAAATTGCTACAAATATAGTAGATTACGTTATATAACTTTTTGAATTGCTTGAGCATGTTATTGTTTAATACAATGACTCAAGCAAAAGGGCTACATCTTGCATGTTATATTTTCTAAGGATGCCATTATAAATTATTATGTCATAGAAAGCAATGATCGTTTTACTAATAGGTTTGATACCTAAATCGTGAATATTGATATAACAACCTGCATTTTTCCAGGTCTTTACTCAACCTCAAACTCGAAACTGTTTACTTTGGATATTTAAATTTTCACTATTACGTGTACCCGGTAAGTCAAATCGCGTAACCTAGAAAATGATTTTAAACGTAAACTGGCATTATACACGTAGAATATATATCATATGAGTATTTTAGTCACAGTTTATAAGTGTACATCTTTATTTTTCAAGTTTACGTGTTCGCTTAACTCACAACCAGGGAGTTATCCCGCATACAACATTATTGAACACGTACCGACGTTAGAAAAAGTATTATATACTCACAATAAACTCACCATGGTCATTTTATAATATTCACGTACATGCATTGTCATTCTTACGTAAACCGCTCATGTAATAACGTTCTAACAGTTCCGTGCATGCATGCATTTATACTAAACACCACACTTACAATAGTTACCCTTAGTCTATGTTTACTTTTACAAAATTAAACTCTAACAACTTTTCATCACACACTTCATCCTATTTATCCTCAACTTGCTATAACTAGTCATGTAATCTCAAAAATCTCAAAACCTTATCAAAAAACTATACCATTTACATGAATATTGCACCAAGACCAACAAAGCAAACCCTTTCTCATACCCCAAGGCCATATGGCCGGTTCACATATCACACATGCACTTTTATTTTGAAAATTTTTCCTAAAATGATTCTACACAAAGTTAGGTACATGATTTACATGTCTTGCTTACCATTTTTGCCAAATAACTAGCCACTTTTACCTACACTTTTCATTCATAAAAATTCAAAACCATCCCTTTTATCCTAGCTCAAAACCCACGACCAAACCTTAAAAGCATACCAAATTCACTTTCAAAAATTTGTACAAGTATTTTCAAGAAGGTTTGGGCTAGTATACAAGGTTCTTGGCTAAATTGAAGCATCAAGGGTCTAGTCAAGGTGATTTCGTGGGTTAGTAGAAATATTGGAAGCTTGGGTATACTAATGTTGTTGTAGAGCTCTAATCATCACATTCATCACATCTTTGTAAGGATACATTTTTACTTTCTCTTTTCATATTTTGCATACACATACATTATTTTCATACTAGGTTTATCACCATAATATGTTGCGAAAAATATTATGTTTGTAGTGTAACTTGCAAAAATATGGTTTGATATGTTAAAACATCTTGTTAAAATGTTAAAAACGTGTTAAAAGTGACTATCACGAAAAATACTTGTTGGCTGTTACAAATCCACTCATACAGAAAAATGGACTTTGAAACAGTAGGGTACGATTATAGAAATAGAAAATAGACCCAATAACCTAAACTTGGCCACTTGAATCACTAAAAACGGGTTTATAACGAAAAAGATACATTTACTTGAAGTTATGTCGAAAATAAAATATACTTGCTGTCTTAAATAAATTTTTACAGAAAAACGAGCTTATATTTTATAACTTTTGACTAAAAAATAGGAAATAGACTTAATAACGAAAAGGTGGTCGCTTGAATCATTAAAAACGGAGCTAAAACGAGAAAGATACGTTAAGTTGAAGTTACGACCACAAGTAAAAAAATACAATCAGATCTGAGACCATAAAAATAACCCCCGTGTCGAAACAAGTTTTCTGGGAGACCATGTTGGTGTCCATTTTTCTCATAGCTAGGCTCAATTATGGTAAAATTATATCAGTGAGACTTAGTTAGAATACACTGTCTAGATTCCAAAAAGTCTAGCCACTTATCAAACCGAATTATAACGAATAAGTTCAGGCCTCGTAAATTTACCCGAAAACCACCCAGAAATACTGAAAACAGCCTGACCGCACGATTTCATGGCCATTTTTATATAGGATTGAGTCCGATTGAGCCGAGAGTCAGTTCCACACTTCTGTAGACCTTACTTCCTACTTTCCAAATCCAGTGAGCTCGAGCAAAAATACTAAATAACGACAGTTTTACGGCCCGATTTACTGGACCACTTGACCATTTTGGAAATTTATCAAAGTGCTGATTTTTGCTATAAATCCAACGTAAGATTTTATTTTATTTTATTTTCGTTTAAAAGTTTAACGCAACTTATTTTGGTGATAACAACTAGTAAAATGCATATGCACGACATGCGTAACATGTTCACGACCTAAAGCACATTATTTCACATTAGGTCGCGGTTAAGACTTTCGGGTTAAATTTCAAGCTTTTGCATTTGTTTCTGTTATCGTTGCTTGCTAAGGTGAGTTCTCGTAGCCCCTTTTTCATAATGTTTTTCCTTGGGGGAAAATGGTACTCAAATGGTGTTTTAACTGTTTTCATGCTGTGATTCAATGTTTACATGTTTTTGGACAATATGTGTGTTTGATTGCAATATGTGACCCATTATGATGATAAATATGTGTTTCATGTATGCGCAACTGTTTAACTCCGTTTGGGGCCGAAACAAATGGATAGTACTATCTGGGGTAGCTCCCCACTATTGGTGACATGTGTGTAACATCATTGGTAGGTTCAGTTGTCGCTAGCACTATGTTTGCTTTTAAATGCATATATTCGTATATCTTGCTCACTATTGTCCTACAATACTTATGTCACAGCTTCGTGGTTTACTTTCAAACCTACGAGCTCACCAACTTTATGTTGACGTTTTCGAGTATCCATTTTCAGGTGTTAAGAATGAAGTCGCTTTAGAAGGTTGAGTATTGGCCTGGCTTAGCAGACATAAGACAAAAATCTCTGGGCTGTGTTTCCCAAGAAGTCATGCATTTGGAATGTTCCCTTAAGACTTGATTATTGTGAACTTATGTAGTAAGACTTGTATTCATCCGTATTATGGGATCGTTGTAACTTTGACTTGTGTTATGATGTTATGCATTTAGTTTTTCTCTATTATGACACCATGTGTTCATGATCTTGAAGTCACACCCATNAGATTGGTATCAGAGCCAGGTTATAGAGAATTAGGTGGTTTGACCTAGACTATAACCTAAGAACCTTCATATAGTTTGCATAATAGGGACTACGTGTGCAACTATGTGTATACTTACCTTACGAGTTATTGGCGCCTAGTATTAGACCTTATGAACCTCCAGAATTGAGTCTATTTTTCAAAACCATTGAGTTTCTTATACAATTTACAACTTAGTTTCAAGACAGTTCTTGTTTGATGATTTGCGAAACTAAGTTGGATTGTGACTTAACTTAAGGGTTTTGAGGAATTTACTCGAGGATGGAATAGACTAGATTGACGTGAAGTGATGATGATAAGGATATATGGCATGATGCTATCCTAAAAACGCCTGGCTAACGTTTTTACGATAACATGATGCAATGTGGACTTATCAAATTCATGAATCTGTCAAATAGGTGGCTGAGCATAGAGTTACGACACATATACCGACCTACCCTACCTACTTCATATCTAACGTTTACAAACACCCTCTTGTAGAAACATGCCTCCAAGAAGATCGACTCGAGTTAACCGAGGTGGTGCAGCCCAGAGGGGTGGAAGGACTGGTGGAAGAGGAGGTAGAGGGGGTGGTCGCAACACTGGTAACAACAACAATAACAATGAGAACCCTGACTTTGAAACTATCATCGCTCGACAGCTACAGGGATTGCTACCCACTATTGTCACTCAAGTCGGCGACCATATGAGTAACCAAGGAAATAACGTGAGCATGAATGAGCATGCAGACGACGGCGGAAATGAGCATGCTAATGATGGCAACCATGTCAACGGCAACAAGGGATGCACGTACAGGGTATTTTCGGCATGCAAACCAGTGGACTTTGATGGCAATGGAGGTGCGATAGCTTATACTCGATGGGTCGAGAAGATGGAGTCAGTGATTGACATAAGTGAGTGTGCGAGCCATCAGAAAGTGAAGTATGTTGCCTGTTCATTGATTGGAAAAGCGTTGACTTGGTGGAACACGCAACTTCAGGCTAGGGGCAGGGAAGCTGCCATGAGTATGAGTTGGGATGACTTTAAGGCGTTGTTGAAAGAGGAGTACTGTCCAGATAATGAGATGCAAAAGCTAGAACATGAACTCTACCACCATACCATGATAGGAACTGATCATACAGCTTATACAGATCGGTTCCATGAGCTCGCTAGACTAGTACCTCATATGGTCACTCCTGAATCCAAGAGAATTGAAAGGTACATTTATGGGCTAGTCCCTGAAATCCGTGGAATGGTGAAAGCGACTGAGCCTGCTACAATTCAGAGTGCGATACAGAAAGCTGCAGCCTTAACAGATGAGCTAGTTAGGAATGGAACAGTGTCTAAGAGTGGTGACAAGAGGAAAGCCGTAAGCGAGCCGAGTAAGCAAGGTGGTGCAAAGGGTGACAATAAGAAAGCGAAATGGGGAAAAGGATTCGTAGCAACAGCCACGGGAAAGAAAGGTTACGTGGGCTCTCACCCTATGTGTGCCAAATGTAACTACCATCACCCGGAGACAAAACCATGCCAAGTGTGTTTCAATTGTAAACGAGGTGGCCATATGGCAAAGGATTGTAGGGTAGTGGCTAAACAAGTGACACCAGTTAATGTTGTTAACCCTAGAGCATGCTATGAGTGTGGAAACCCGAATCATCTTCAGAATGCGTGTCCTAGGTTGAATGGGACACGAGGACAAGTGTAGAACAACCAGAACCAGGCTTTAGCAATTGGTGGAAACAATGCGAACCGTGGAAACAACGCTAATGGTGGAAACAATGGTAACCCAGCTCGTGGTCGGGTATTTATGATGAACGCTGAGGAAGGACGCCAGGACCCGAACATTGTGACGGGTACGTTCTCTCTAAACAACCACTATGCTACTGTGCTATTTGATTCTGGTGCCGATTATAGCTTTATCTCCACTAAATTCATGCCTTTGTTAGAAATGGAACCTAGTAGACTAGGCTTTAGCTACGAAATTGAAATAGCAAGTGGTCAAAAGTTAGAAACAAATAAGATTGTCCGTGGGTGCAAACTAGAATTAGAAGACCATATCTTTAGCATCGACCTAATACCATTCGGACACGGAAGCTTCGACGTGATTGTGGGCATGGACTGGTTGTCGAAGCATAAGGCTGAAATAGTGTGTTATGAAAAGATGGTCCGAATACCACTACCAAACGGCGAGTTACTTAAGGTCTATGGAGAGCGACTTGAAGAAAAAGCAAAGCACCTCATGAGCATGAAAGTAGACGAGCAAAAACTAGAAGATATCCCAATTGTTCGAAACTTCCCTGAAGTATTTCCCGACGACCTGTCCGGATTACCCCCTACGCGAGAAGTCGAATTTCGAATAGACCTGATTCCTGGAGCAATGCCTGTTGCAAAGTCTCCCTACCGCTTGGCACCCACTGAAATGGATGAGTTGTCTAATCAACTCAAGGAACTCCAAGACAAAGGTTTCATTCGACCTAGTTCTTCGCCATGGGGAGCACCAGTATTGTTCGTCAAAAAGAAGGATGGTTCGTTTAGAATGTGCATTGACTACCGGGAGCTAAACAAGCTAACCATTAAGAATCGTTACCCTCTCCCTAGAATTGACGACTTATTCGACCAACTTCAAGGCTCACAATACTTCTCCAAGATAGATCTTCGTTCCGGCTACCATCAGTTACGAGTACATGAAGATGACATCCCAAAGACCGCGTTTAGAACTCGATATGGTCATTTCGAGTTTACAGTTATGCCTTTTGGACTGACAAATGCGCCTGCGGTTTTCATGGACTTGATGAACAGAGTATGCAGGCCATACCTGGATAAATTTGTTATAGTATTCATCGATGACATTTTGATCTATTCCAAAACAAAAGAGGAACATGAAATGCATCTTAAGTTAATCCTAGAGTTACTCAAGAGGGAGAAATTGTACGCCAAATTTTCGAAGTGTGAATTTTGGCTACAGGAAGTCCAATTCCTTGGACATGTGGTTAACAAGGATGGTATTCATGTGGATCCGAGTAAGATCGAAGCTGTGAAGAATTGGGAAGCCCCTAAGTCCCCAACAGAAGTCCGCTCATTCTTAGGACTGGCAGGCTACTACCGGCGATTCATCGCAAACTTCTCTAAGATTGCCAAACCTCTTACCTTGCTGACTCAAAAGAATAAGAAGTACGAATGGGGCGAGGAACAAGAAGAAGCCTTTCAAACCTTGAAGAACAATCTATGTAATGCTCCAATTCTGGCACTCCCCGATGGACCAGAAGATTTCGTAGTGTACTGTGATGCATCATGTCAAGGTCTTGGGTGCGTATTAATGCAAAGGGGCAAAGTAATTGCCTATGCATCCCGACAGCTGAAGATTCACGAGAAAAACTATACCACCCATGATCTGGAGCTAGGTGCTGTAGTATTTGCTCTCAAGATATGGAGACATTACTTGTATGGGACGAAAAGTGTTATCTATACTGACCATAAGAGCCTCCAACACATTTTCAATCAGAAAGAGTTGAATATGCGCCAGAGGAGATGGATCGAGCTCTTCAGCGATTATGACTGCGAGATTCGCTACCACCCAGGTAAGGCGAACGTAGTAGCTGATGCTTTGAGTAGAAAGGAAAGACTCAAGCCTAGGAAAGTAAAAGCCATGAGCATAACCATACAGTCGGGTATCAAGGGTAAGATACTAGCGGCTCAGAGAGAGGCATCTATGTATATGGATGCACCCACAGAGAAGATGCGAGGGTTAGATAAACAATTGGATAAAAAAGACAACGGTGGACTGTACTTTGTAGACCGAATTTGGGTACCATTAACTGGTGGTGTGAGAACCCTCATCATGGACGAAGCACATATGACGAGGTACTCCGTTCATCCAGGAGCAGATAAGATGTACTACGACCTTAGAGAATTGTATTGGTGGCCTGGGATGAAGAAAGACATAGCCGACTACGTTAGCAAGTGCCTAACTTGCTCGAAGGTGAAGGCTGAACACCAGAAACCATCTGGTTTGTTACAACAACCGGAAATTCCTGAATGGAAGTGGGAAAGAATAACCATGGACTTCGTTACAAAGTTACCTAGGACCAGTAGTGGACACGATTCGATCTGGGTGATTGTAGACAGATTGACTAAGTCTGCACATTTCTTACCAATCCGAGAAGATTATACGATGGATAAATTGGCTAGACTTTACATTAAGGAGATAGTGGCAAGACATGGTGTGCCTGTATCGATCATATCTGATCGTGACAGCCGTTTCACGTCAAATTTTTGGCAAATGTTGCAAAAGTCACTGGGAACGCACTTAGAGATGAGTACGGCTTATCACCCACAGACCGATGGTCAAAGCGAACGTACCATTCAGACCTTAGAGGACATGCTCAGGGCATGTGCCATTGACTTCGGTGGTAATTGGGATACTCACCTTCCATTGGTCGAGTTCTCCTACAACAACAGTTACCATGCTAGCATAAGGATGGCACCATTCAAATCACTTTATGGGCGGAAGTGTCGCTCACCTATTGCTTGGGCAGAAGCCGGAGAAGGCCAAATGATAGGACCGGAAATAGTGTTAGAGACCACTGAGAAGATCATTCAAATCAAGGATAGACTCAAGGTTGCACGTAGCCGGCAGAAGAGCTACGCCGACAATAGACGGAGACCCCTAGAATTTAGTGTTGGTGATCATGTATTACTTAAGGTATCACCTTGGAAAGGTGTTGTACGATTTGGTAAGAAGGGCAAGCTAGCACCCAGATATGTAGGACCTTTTGAGATCACTGAGAGAATCGGTCCAGTAGCTTACAGACTGAGGCTACCACAAGAGCTGAGTGGTGTTCATGATACGTTTCACGTATCAAACCTTAAGAAGTGTCTTGCTGATCAGACCTTACACATACCATTGGAAGAGATTCAGATAGATCCTAAGTTACACTTTGTGGAGAAACCTGTCGAGATTGTAGAGCGTGAGATCAAGAAGTTGAAACGTAGAAAGATACCAATAGTTAAAGTCCGTTGGGACTCAAAACGTGGACCAGAGTTTACTTGGGAACGAGAGGATCAGATGAGACATAAGTACCCACACATGTTTGACAATAGTACGAGCTAAATTTTGAGGACAAAATTCACTTAACAGGGGTAGACTATAACAACCAGCATTTTCCAGGTCCTTACTCAGCCTTAAAACTCGAAATAATTTATTTTTAAAGTTCACATATTTACTTTTGCGTATAACTTTTAACTGAATGACAAGAAGTGAGAAAACGAGCTCGCACGCGTACCGACACTACATTAGTAACGACATAAACCCAATAACTATTATTTGGAGTCGACAATTTTGTTTTTATATCATTTTTATAAAAACGTACCCAAATGACATTTTTCGCGCTCACAATAACCTACAAAACGCTAAATTAAGCCAGAGATCAATGAAACACGGGGTTCGCCTAAATCTCCGCGAGTGTTACCAAAGACCAAATGCGTCTCGTTTTACCTATTTACTCAACCAACGCTCACCTTTATTTATTTTATTCCCACACCATATTTAATATTCACTTTTATTAATACCCTTACATTTAATTTAAACAATATAGATAAATAAATAAATGAATAGATAAAAACCCCTATCACTTATTTACAAACCGAAACCCTCCCTTAACCTTTTTCTCAAAACGTGAAACACAAAAACCAGATCTGCTCCCTCTTTCTCCTGGTGCTACGCTGCTCTTCTGCCACCAAATCGCTCCCCCACCAACTGCCATGACAGGTCCAACACGCCATAAGGCTCCAAGTGGTCCAGGCGTTTTTATTGGGATTCCTCTCTTTTTGTCCAGAATTCGAAGTCAACACCTCAAGCCAAAGAATGACTAGATGATGATGAAGCATGTCCCTTTTTGGCTACAAATCGACTGTCAAATGAGTTGAGGAGGACCAAACCTTCCTTGTCTAATTTTTTTATATAGCCCCACTCGGTTCACAAGCAAACCACATCCCAAAAAAACTTCACTCAAAATTTCTCTTAATAGTCTCAAGAAGGGCTGTGGTGGGATTGGCTTGTCTGGATCGGAGATTGGCTTAGTTTTTAATCGAAAGTCTCATTGTCTATCTCCATCAATCGGTTTTGATTTTGTAAGGATTCTGAAATTTGTTTCATTTGATTTTATCATTGTTTATGCTATTGATGTTACCGGAAATCTTTTATGAATAAGTCTTGTTGTTGTTGATCTTGTGTGGCTGCAAATAAACTCATAACCAAAAACCTGAGTATTGGCTAAAATTTTGGATGTGCTTATTGTTGTTGCGCTTACTTTACGGGTTTAGTTACCATGTTAGAGCTGGGGAAATTGAGCCTTTAAACCAGAGGTTGTTAGTGTTTAATTTCGGATTTTCGTGTGGGTCAAAAACCCACTGTGGTTCGACCACAGTGGAGTATAATTGTTGGTCGTTTCTTTGTGACAAAGTGTGGTTCGACACCCCAGCAGTAGGAGTTGGTCATGCTTTTGATTCGACCACCACCACCCACGTAGGGTGTCGTGGCTTGGTTAACATCAACGACATAAGGGTGTATCATGTTAGCAATTGAGTTTATATTTGTGTGTATGTGGATAACAGTTTCGAGTCACAACGCACACATGGGGTGTGTTTATCTTCGCTCGGTTAAAAGGACCTCAAGTCCATTACATAAGGATGCGCCTGGTTGAGTTTGTGTTGTGAGGTCGAGAGTGTTTGGCCTTCCTGACCACCTTGGTCACTCGATGCGCGGTATCAAAACTTTGCTCACTCACTCTTGTGCTAGAATCCATACTCTATAAGTGAATAACCTGGTCTTATTGGTCAAGTCAAAACTGATTTGCATTAAAACTTTGCTTGGTCGTGAGTCGTAACCTCTTGCTATCCTCCACAGCTTGGGCCAAAGCCCAGTTGCGACTAAAGGATCCAGTTGTGGTTTTCGCGTTGGGCCACAGCCCACCTAAACCAAAGAAGGGTGCGTTTGAATTCTGTTTACATAAAATAGTTTGTCAAAACACTTTACTTCCTATTATAACTACTTAATTTAACATAAGAATTGAGTTGGGTTAAATGTGAATTCGGAGTGTAACACGAATTGAGTCAGTTGTTTGTTTTCGTCAGCTTATCTCGCGCCTCATTCATGACTCACCCGTCTACTCGTTCTCAAAATCATTTCGTGACATACTCTAAATCTATTAGACATATTTTATACACATATTACAAACTATAACCAAAACTTAAGTTTTCAAAACCTTGATCCATATAGCATAGGATGCTACATTCAACCTAATCGAAACTTATTATATTAACAACGGTTTATTAAATTATTGTGACACTTAGTCACCACGTACAACTAAAACATATACATGGGTCATGCCTGATTTTCTAAAAACCCTACACTTATAACCTACAAGTGTATTTTTAAAATGCAAACTCTTTTAATAAAACTATTACTTGAAGTATAATTTTTACACACTTTTATTATTAACTAATATTTAGCTCTTAAACGACATTTTTATAATCCGACTTCGTCTAACACTTACTTGTGATTACTTTCCATACACCGTCTTTCGGTTACTGTCAAACCAGATACTTATTCGTCCTTGATGCTTTCCTTAATGTATACTTGTATATTCATGCACTTCCAAGAGCCAATACTTGCAAACA
>LBNU01023398.1:42972-56266 GCA_014162995.1 Artemisia annua
GTCAAACCACCTATTCTCTATAACTGTCTCTGATACCATCTGTCACACCAACCAAAAAAGGCGCAGCGGAATGTCATTTTACGGATTGACTTCAAGATCAAGACACACATGGCTGTCCATAATAGAAAATAACTAAACGCATAACATCGCAACACAAGTCAAATTCAACAGATCCCTAAAAACGGGTAAATAGATGTCTTGCTACATAAGGTTCACACTAATTAAGTCTTGAAGGAAACAATTTCAATGGCATAACTCTTCGGGAAAACACAACCCAGAGAGTCTTGTCTACTGTTCTGCTAAGCCAGGCCAATACATCAACCTTCTAAAGCAACTTCATTCTTAACACCGAAAATGGATACTCGAAACGTCAACATAAAGTTGGTTGAGCTCGTAGGTGAAAGTAAACACAGAAGCTGTGACATAAGTAGTGGTAGGCAATAGTGAGCAAGATAATACGAATATATGCATTTAAAAGGAACATAGTGCTAGCGACAACTGAACTACCAATGATGTTACACACATGTTACCAATAGTGGGGAGCTACCCCAGATAGTACTATCCATATGTTTCGGCCCCAAACGGAGTTAAACAGTTGCGCTTACATGAAACACAGATTATCATCACAATGGTCACATATTGCATCAAACGCACATATTGTCCAAAAAAACATGTAAAACATTGTATCACAGCATGAAAACAGTTAAAACACCATTTGAGTCATTTCCCCAAGAAAACCATTATGAAAAAGGCTACGAGAACTCACCTTAGCAACGCAGTCTAAAAGAGTGAAGTCAAAATAGTAACAGTGGATGGCACCGACAACGCGACCTAAATTGTGTGGCAAGTTTAGTTTACAGTTCAAGTTTGAGACTCGATGAAGTTTAAACAAGTTTAAAGTTTTAGAGTGTTGTGTGTTATGTTGCTTGTGTGCAGCATTTAAGTTAAAACAGTTTCTAAATGTTTGCAAGTATGGCTCTTGGAAGGCATGAATATACAAGTATACATTAAGTGAAAGCATCAAGGACGAATAGTATCTGGTTTGACAGTAACCGAAAGACGGTGTATGGAAGTAATCACAAGTAAGTGTTAGACGAAGTCGGATTATAAAATGTCGTTAAGAGCTAAATATTAGTTAATAATAAAGTGTGTAAAAATTATACTTCCAACTGCATCAAGCATACAAACACACACAAACACTTTTCAACATAAAAAACATACTACACGTAACCTAACCAATTCTTATGTGCCACATAAAAAATCCTACTGCATTAGTGCAACCAAATCAACTGCATCAAGCATACAAACGCACACATAAACACTTTTCAACACAAAGAGCACATTGTATTAAACATTCGAACAAACATACAAGAACTTTTCGGCACATAAAACACTCTTCGTTTAACCTATTCTAACCTCATATGCAACTAACAACTACCTAATGCACCACTTCAATACCACACCTGCATTAAGCATCCAAATAAACACACATACACTTTTTGGCACATAAAACACACTTCGCCTAATGTAATCTAACTTAATATGCAACTACATGTACCTACTACATCACTTCAATACAATACCAGCATAGAGCATTCAAACAAACACACATACACTTTTCGACACAAAAAATACACTTCGCCTAAACTAGAACTTCATATGGACTAATAGGTAAGTACTGCATCACTTCAATACAACAACTGCATTAAACATTCAAATAAACACGTAAATACTTTTTGGCACACAAAACACATTTCACCTAACTTAGTCTAACCTCATATGCTACTAACAGGTAATTACTGCATCACTTCAATACAACAACTGCATTAAACATTCAAACAAACACAGAAACACTTTTCGATACATAAAACACACTTCATCCAACCTGATCTAACCTTATATGCAGGTACCTACTGCATCACTTCAATACAACAACTGCATTAAGTATTCGAAAATACAAAGATACTTTTTCGAACAAAAACACACTTCGCCAAATACAATCTAATGTTATATGCAACTAACAGTTATCTACTGCATCACTTCAACACAACAACTGCATCACTCATAGAAACACATAAACAAACACTTTTTGACATGTAAAATACAGTATGACTAACCTAATCGAATATTATTCGCCATAAAAGTAGAACCTATTGCATCACTTCTTTACAGCAAATGCATTACTCTTACAAACATATAAAACAACCTACGCTTAGCCTATTTCATCCTTACACGCGACAACTAAATACCTACTGCATCCCAGTTCAAATTCTAGTGCATCACATATATAACCAAGCATACAAACACATTTACACACATAAAACAACCTACACTTACCTTATTTCATCCTTACACGCGACAACTAAAAACCTATTGAATCTCAGTTCAAATTCTAGTGCATCAGACATACAACGAAGCATATAAACAAGTTTACACACATAAAACAACTTACGCTTAGCCTATTTCATCCTTACACGAGACAACTGAACACTTACTGCATCTCAATTCAAAAATAGTGCATTGCAGTTTCATTACAAGTACACCATAATGTAAAGTTAGTGCATTACAGTTATAAAGTCCTATTTTGACATTTTATCAAACACCTTGTATGCAACAATCATAAACACAACACACACACTCTCATTAACATATCTGATAACCTACTTCACTATATTCAAAATAACGAACTTAAATTAATCAACAAAAACACAATATTAGTAAATTAAATTAAAAATTGATGCATTAACAAAATTATTGTTCAAAAATCAACTTACAAGGCGGTGTAAGATTTGGTAGGTTCGTCTTTACCATCGTTGATTCATCGAAGTTTTTGAATGCTGATTCAAACCCTAATAAATCGATGTAGTAACAATCGTTTATGGAGACGGTTGCGTTGACGATGAATCATTGATAAGATCGTTGATAAATTGTTGATGAATCGTTGATGCAGAAACAAGATATGAAGAATCGTTGTGTGTTTTTTTAGAGAGAGATTTGTTTGGGGTGAAATAAAACGAATGGCCGTGGTTTTCTTGGTACCAGTTATGTGGTTTATAAAGTTATAGCATTGCCCCTGATTTTTTCAGTAATTACAAAAGTGCCACCGCCCCTTTTAATCTTGATGGTTTTGATCCGACGGTTGGGAGGGCTTCCTACCCTTTTTATTATAACACACTTTTTATAATAACCCCACTCTATACACATATATATGTATACATATATATATACATATATATATATATATACATACATATATATATATATATATATATATATATNTTGTACTAAGACTTACCATACTTAACTAGGTCGCGTGTCGGAGCGGTTGCACTAATTACTTGTTGACTAGCAGATTGCTATCTTTTAAGGTGAGTTTATAGCCCCAACTTTCTTATAAGTACTGTTTTATAAACCTTGGGGTGAGAAACATGCAAAACTGTTTTCGTGGACCAAAATTGAACTTGTTTTTACACACTGGTATGCGGAAACCTAAGTTGCCTAAATCCCACTTTGCCCACCATCGACAACCGTCAATTCCTGCTGGGAAACGCGTATGTTATAAATAGATCTATTAAGGGTGACTCCTCCGTTCGGTTGGCCACACATTAGGCCAAAGCGGACGTATACCATGACGAGCTCTTTGCCGAGTGACTGGGGATTATCACTCGCGGGCACCTTTATTGTATCCATGCCTTTGGCATGCTTTTGTCTAGTTCGGTTCTTGAGCTTTGTGTTGCATACGGAATTAGTGTATGCTTGCTGATTATTGCTATGGTCCATATGTGCTATTTACTTTAAACCTATAGACTCACCAGCGTTAGCTGACTTTTAGCATGTTTTTCAGGTGCTTAAAGTATGTTTATGTTGAAGGCAGGGCATGGCGAGGTCATAGGAAACCTAAGTGTTTTTACACAAGCGTAACTCTGAAAACTTTGGGACAGTCATGTAACTGGGCCTTACTTTTATGAAAACTTGAACTTATGTACGACATTCGACTTATATTATGTAATATATTTTAAAACGGATTTTCAATCCGTTCTCTATGTATCTTGTGTTGTGATTCCTATTCAGTAGCACCCCAAAACATGTATGCTTCCGCGATTCTCTATTTTTGGGGGTGTTACAATAATTCACTTAGTAATGAGAATTAAGTAATACTAATTAAGTATCTTGAAAGATGGTCAAGTGTCTAAATGTGTCACTACACTTTTAAACATGTAGTATTCTTGTAAAAAGTGTTTGGTATATTTGCTTCTACAATGATGTTTAATGTATGTGTCTTGTTATAGGATATAAACTTATCTTTGAATGATCATGTGAACTAACCGTATCATGCAGGACGACAACACTTTGATGTTATCAATTTTCCGTGTTTAAGCCACTGTTTGGCTTAACTTCCATTTATGGTAAGTTCAAAATCCTCGGCTTGATCTGTATGCTAACATGTGTTAGGATCTGTGTTTTTGGTTTTAATCTATCACATCTAATTAGGTGCATATGTTCCAAATAAAATTACAGGATTTGAACGGGTTTCGGGGAACGAAAAATACCCCTGTAACTTTTTTGGCACCACGACAGGACGGACCAAAAATTTGGTTCCGCCTGTGTATTATTTTGGTACCGCCAAAATCATACCCGCGGACGAGGTGGAACCAAAATCCGGGCTCCGCCTGTGTATTTTTTTGGTTCCGCCGGCCTGCAGTTACATCTTTTAGTTTGTCGTTTAAATCTCGCACTCTAGTTCGCTTACTTTTATTTCTAGGATACTTCTATCTGATATTTACTCATATTAGGATTAGGACATCTCACTTGCACCTATAGGATAATCATCTATAATAATAATTTCAAATTTCACAAAAATGATCCAAGATACCTTTCTCTATAAAGGAAGGAATCCGGAAATTTGTTCCTTGCAATCCTCGAACCACTGAGTATTTGTGATCATTACACACACTCACTGCATTCTTTTGTCCTTTACTCATTCATTAGCTTGATTTGTAAATTGACAACTTCCTAACAAATCCGGACTCATTATTTGCAAAGATTACATATAATATCAAAATCACAAGTCTAACTTATGACTGTAGATATGGTCTTGTATCTACATATGTTACCTCACTTGGTTAACATGAAAATAATGTGTCATCCTTTAAGACGATAAGGATTTACATCGAGTCATAACTCACACTTATGTTATAGATGTATTGTCAAGTCTTGCCATCCTTTAGTACTATCCAATCTCAACAAAGTAGGATTGACAACTTAAGTATTTTGTCCAAAATATTCAAGTAAAATTGACTTACGATTGTAGTCATTAAAAGTCATATCCGAAAAGTCAACACCCAAGTATTTTAACAACTTATGTTAAAACACTTATCACGACTAGAACACTTATCCTAACACTCTCCCAATCAATAGGAATAAAACAAATGTCAATAGGTCTTCATCATTGAACATTTAGCACTTAAGTTCACTTGTTCTTTCACCATCATCTCATCACATTCACCTCTGTGATATATCTCAGCCTCTAAGCTTCACAAACATGACCAAAACTTCAAGAACTTCACCCACTAGTTATACCAACCAATGTACCACAAGAATTAGTATCCATCCTTGGTGTTTTCAACATCTATGAAACCTAAGTACTCCCATAGCACAACAAACCTCTACATCACCACATCCTTCTTTAGACACACTAGAAGACCTACCACCTAGATCAACCAATCCACCATCCTTACCATCATTTGAATCCATTGAGTACATTGCTCAAAAAGTCCTTTGTCCAACACTCGTACCGACTCAAATGCACATTGAACAAACTCAACCATACTTTCCCACCTATGAGGACTTAATTCATTATGTCTAGAACCTCCACTATCAAATGAGCATGATGCTCCTAGTCATTTTTATAAAATTCCACTAGGTATAAGTAGTACTACTTTCACAAGTTATCAAAGTATTAGTAATACTTTGTCGATAAACTTCTATGTAAGCTACGTTATACCTTAAATCAACATTTTAACAACATATGTTAAAATGCAATCTCAAAGCCACCCTCATGCACCCGAGCGATAATGACTCTTGAGGAGTATACATAAGAAACTCGAGTGAATTCCTCTTGTTATCATATAGTGAATATAATCTTGAGACCAAGTATATTTAGGATAGGACTATCCAATTCAAACACTTTGGGTTCATATCTTCATTTAGGAAAACATGATGTTTCGGAAAACATTATGCCTAAGAAATCATGCGTTAAGTTTTCATTTTGTTAAAAGGATAATGTATACCCTATGCATCATTCTCTCCTTGCGACATGAACGGTTGTGTTACAAGAGATTTCATTACACCTCATTGGCTTAATGATTTTGAACTAACATCTACAAGTTCTATGAACTAGCGTATCTCCTTCATCTTGTCACACTTGTCTTCATAAGCATGATAATTTTATCCCATAGGATAATCTTATGTGTTGAAAGATACTATTTGTATCTATTTCCTTTCAAGCGTACATCATAACCTAACCATTGCTCATAGTCTAGTTTAAACCTTATGTACATCCAAGGTTAAAACTACACATCTCTAGAGCATACACAAAATCTATTGAAGTTGGTAACTTTACGTAGATTCTTGTTGAATAAAATTCCAAAGAGCTTTCTTGAGAACGTTCTTAATTTAGCATATTCCATTATCACATTTATAACACATGCTTCAACTCAACATAAAAGATGTCATCCATTAGATCATGAAATAAGTTGTGTACTTCAAAAAACCTTATATTCTAAACACAAGATTGAAATATATTGATTTCTTTTTGTTGACACATCTTTGTTATATTCTCGTGTATAACATAACATCTTCGTCACCTTAGTTATAATGAATTTAGTTGAGTCTCATTAAGCAAAGTATTGGTGAACTATCATCTCTTATATACTTCAATAGGCAAAGATAGGAATTCCAATCTTTCTAATATGAGAATGACTACTGGAGAACCTATTGCACTAGAAACTCAATTTAACCTAACGGTTAAATTGCTTCCACGAGGGAAGTTGGGTATCACCCGTAAAAATGGTCGTCTTTAGCCTTAATTGAGCACCGCTACTAATAGTCTCATATTCATTCTCCAACTTGAAAAATCTTTATTCATATACTTTCCTAAAGTAAGTGTTAAAATAAGATATTTTACCGTGTTTGTAGGATAGTTTAAATGATACATGCTCCAAAGTGTTATTATTTAAACATGGTTTGCATAAATCTTTTCGTCTTGCTTCTTTTGTGACTTTGTCACTCTACTTGTTTGCTGCTTGTGAACTTATAATTTATCAAAGTGATTTTGGTATGATAAACATTTAGAAATCTTTTATTCTACAAATTAATCACACAGATCATTGTGTTAATTAATGGATAAGTATGCATAAGTGTCTAAGCCTAACAGCAAAAACAATTTCACAATGAAATGTCTCAAACAATTTCATGCTCTTGCATTATATGATTGTTTGTCTTGATGCTATGTGGTGATTTCTTGTCTACTAGATGAATGTGTTGTTTTTGCATACATAAGATGTTATCTTTTGATTTCTGTCATGTTGACATCGTTTATCACTAGCAAATATGTTTTGTAGGTTGATAACAAATCTTTTGTTATCTCATTTTTGTTTTAACTTTTATTTGCTTACTGTGCATAATTTTAATCTCACAATTACTATTCGTTGCTTAGTGATATGTCTTACGGGATCCTTTCACTTGCATATAGTTTTAAAGCATATATGATTAAGTTTTAGAGGCTTGGCATTGCATTTCTGTATCTTTCAACCGACCTCTTTCCAATTCTCATTATTGCTTCCGCTTTCCAAAAATCACCTCCATCACTATAACAATACTCTAATCCTTTGAGTAAACCACATGCCTCATCATGCGATCATCTCGCATTGATAGAGAAGAAATACATGACTTCAAGGATGAAGTTCTTTGTATGCTAACCAACATCCGCAAAAACATTACTAAGCTCATCGCTTTCATTAACCTTCAACCTCCTAAACATTTTATCGTCATTCTTTATACGATGCATTTCACAATATGTTGGATGTACACCGATTAAGGCAGAGAGAAATTCAATCACATAATTGTCTTTTATCAAAATGTATTTAAAGAACACCTACTCATGTTTCTTACACCCTAAAATACCAACAACTAATTCAAATGGAGTCTAGGATTTTTCTTAAACTAGGACGTCACAACTTCATTGTCTAGAACACCATCAATGGATCTCATCCTTTTCTCCCTGACACGTATAAGACACATCATTGTCAGTGCAAATGATATTTTAATCAACACAGTCACTCCCAACACTTTCTCAAAACATTGGTCCATCCAACTCTCTCCCATCATATAATGTCATTCTCATCC
This sequence comes from Artemisia annua, assembly GCA_014162995.1. NCBI lineage: Eukaryota > Viridiplantae > Streptophyta > Magnoliopsida > Asterales > Asteraceae > Artemisia > Artemisia annua. The sequence continues at coordinate 51,379 of LBNU01023398.1, forward strand.
TCATATAGGTATTTAGTATTCTTTATTCTTTCATATGGAATTTCTGTTCCTAGGTGCTTATTGTCTTCACTTCCTTTTAATTCCATTCAAGCGTATATGTTGGTCCCTTTTACTTGATTAAGGTTAACTATAAAGTTAATCTAACCAAGTTCCATGGTGTAGCAATGCAATGATTAAAAACTTAAAGTTAACAAACGTAAAAGATAAGAGACAATATTTTCAACGTTTAACTATTTATCCATTTAGGGTAAGTTGACCTTTGCATGATAAGGACCACCCCTTATCCATTCAAACTTATCCCGCCTAATCCCGCCTTTACTTCAGTCTTCATGTCTTCAGTCTTTAGTTGTTCAGTGAGGAGTATTTGGGATTCAGTGAGTTATTGTCATCACTCACTGAATCCATCACCTCTTTCTTTGGCTCAAGTATCATTCACTGAGTTCCACCTCACTGAATGGAGAATCTTTCTTCTTAGGTTCATCCTAAGCATCTTGAAGGTGACTCACTGAATGACTGTTTATTCAGTGACTTGATTATGTTTAAGGTTATCAAACACTTAGGTTATTTTATGTTCAAATCCTAGTTTAAGGAAGTTTGGGAATTCATTGACCCAACAGTCTCCCCCTATTTGGATATACAAATAGCCTAAGTGTTTTATGATTCAGTGTGAGTGAGCAAAGGTCTTCTTCTCACACTGAGTATCTAAGTAATAATTAGGACACTGATAAACATAAAACTTCATTTTTCATTCATAACTAGTATAGTCCTAAAAATTACAAAAGGTATATAAGGATAGATTGTGTTGCAGATTCGTCAATTGAACTTATAGCCTAGGGCTTCAAGCTTTTGTCTCTTCAAGTCCAGTTCATGCCTATCAGGGTGCTCTTCAATCTTTGTTTTCAGTTCATGGCAAAATCTCATGTTTTCAGGGCTCTTGATTGGTGAGGCCATCATAAAGAACCCAAGCATTGCCTTGACACCAGCTAGGTCAATGTCAGCCCATTTTTGGAAGGCTTGGTCACCAAAGTCATCGGTGAAGAAGAGTCCCCTTTCAGGTTGTTCGATCACTAAGTTGTTTACGAACTGAACACCTTTAGGGAGAGCTCTGTTGCAGTCTAGGCCTAGAACCTTGATGAGTGGTTCTGAGCCAACCTTCTCCCTCTTTCTGCTGGTAGACTGAGAAGGGGGTGGCTGATCACCTGAGGCAGGAAGAAGAGCTGGAATGCCAAGTACATTAGGCATTTTGGCCAGTCTTTCATATCTATGTTTCAGGGCCTTCATCAGATCAACAACCACAACATTTTGTTTCTTGGCAATTATGGGCCTCAGTTCATCCAGCTCAGAGATCCCAAAATCTGAAAACTTAAAAGGGTCATGAACTTCAAAGTTCTTCTTTTCAGCACCTCTGAAGACACTGAGAATAACAGGCTTGGTGTTGTGATGAATTTTGAAATCAGTGATAGTTTCAGGGCTTAGTCTGTTAGTCATCACCCACTGATATCTTTCAATTCTTTGCCTTCTTGTCTCAGCATCCTTTTTCAGCTTCTCTTCCCTCTTCCTTTTCAAAGCCATCATCTCCTCATCCTGAGCCTTCTTAAAGGCTTCAGCACCTTTCCTTCCAGCAAGGATTTGTGGTTCCAACCCATGCTTTTGTGCTTCTTCATTAACAACTTGGATGAGAGCAGGCTTGTTGATCAATTCATCCTCACTAGCCTTTTTTAGTAGCTCCTCTTTATCCATATATGCTTGAATTTCATCAGCAGTAAATTAGTACATTACCCCATTGATTTCATAAGGGACCTTCACTGGTGCATCAGGGTTAGGCCTTACGATCACTGAGGCAGGGACAAGTTGCCTTATAGGTTCAGGCTCAGGCGTAGTAATGATGCTTTTGCCCTTGTCCTGCTGACTTGATGATGGAGCTGTTTGAGGAGGTTGGTAATGATGCTCCCCCTCAGTGTGAGAGGAAGGTTGCTCAGTGGAACTGGCTTCTGCTGCTTTTGGCTGACTTGAGGAAGGTTCAAGAATGTCAGTGACAGGGTCTTCAGTGACTCTCTCCCCCTCAACTGTTGCTGGAGTTAAGGTGAGAGCAAAAGTTGGAGTACTCACTGAAGCCGCGGGAGCAGTGGTGCTCTTGAAAGCCTGAAAGATCTCAGACATCATAGACTTGATATCCTTGGTGTCTTGCTGAATGATGGACACCTTTGCTTCAAGGGAAGCCTGAGAACTTTCAATGGTAGACATACGAGATCCAAGATTCCAAGCCACTGAGTTTGAAGACTTAGCCCAGTCGGCCACCTTCTTTTCAAGATTACTGAAGGAAGTCTGAATGGTTGTCACTGAAGAGCTAAGAGACTGAAGATCCAAAGACTTAAGCATGGTGACCAATTCAGGGAAGCTCACTGATTGCTGGATGAAGGTCTCAGAGGCCTGAAGGAGCTTCTTGGTAAGCTCAGGGTCATCCTTGACTGACTCTTGAATAGTTGCAACGCCTGTGGTAAGTTTGTTGAGAAATTCAACGAACTTGTTCATGTGAAAGACCAGGGTTGTCAGGGAGAAGTCAATAGATGCACTCTGCTCATGGTTGTCATCATGATACTCTTCAACAGAGTTCTTTAGGTTGACATAGTGGACATTAGCTTCCCAGTGTTGTTCTTCAAGCTCTTCAGTGAGTCCTTTGAAAAGAGCATTGCTTGATTTCCTTAAGAACTTGACCAGCTGCGTCTCAGTGAGGGGAAGAACATTATCAAGGCAGGAGGACAAGAAGAGTAAGAGGATTGAGCAGCCTGAGGTGAGGACTCTGGCTTAGGTGAGTCCTCAATGAAAGGAGACACTTCAGGCTCTGGAGACTGAGGCTTGTCGGTTGTTTGTTCCTCAGTGTCCATCTCATCCCCTGCTTCAAAAATCTCTTCATCACTCTTAAGTTCATCATCAGAAAACAAAGCAGCCTCAATATCTGCCATTGATTGAATCTACAAAAGTGGGTTAGCCGGCTCCTATTTATAAGAAGACTTGCCTTGGTTGTGGTCAGGGCCTGACCCCTCAATTCCAGTGGATTGGGTTTTATCCACCTGGTCCTTAGGGTCAGTCCCTGAGGAATACGAACCTTCGTGGGGGGTTGATGGTTCCATATCAGTGGGTGGTTTTTGTCCCCCTGAGTCTTTGTCCCCGGTTGTCCCTTCAGGTACTGGTGGGTTTTGGCCAGTGCTATCATCAGGGACGGTGGAAGGCGCTCTCCTACTAGTGGGTTGTATGTTTCCCTCTAGATCTTGGGGAGTAGTAGTTTGGACCAAGGGCACTGATTGTGATTTGTCAGTGACCTTCGATGTCCCTTTGGGTGGTTGAGCATAGCCTCTGGGTGGCTTTTTGGACAGGGGTCTGGTTGGCTTTTTAGCCTGTACTCCTGAAGCCTCAGGGCCCTGTGTCTTTGGTTTAGGCTTAGACACAGACTGAGACTTCCCCTTCTTTCGAGGGGTTGGAGACTGATGAGTCTCGTATTATACATATTTATACCCCTCATATTATGTAAATTACATAGTAAATAACCCTATTATTAGGACTTTCGATACTTAATTGCATGAAAATACGTTGCAGGTCCTCTAGACAAAGATCTTCACTCACCAAGGCAAAATGTGCAAATCCAAGATAATCTTATGATAAAGCCTATTTCAAGAGAAAAGAGCGCCGAGCTTTAATCTCAAGTGCGCCGGTTACGGGGGCGAACATAATCCCATATAATCTAAGTCAAGTCAAGCAAAGCACGCCAATTTTATATCTCAAGCATGCCGACCTTCAGCCTCTATTAATGACCCTTTAGCCCCAAGAAAACTCTTGAAAGCCGCCGTGGTTTATCTCCAAGTGCGACGACATTCTATGAAAAGCACGCCGATCTTTTGCTCATCTGCGGCGTACTTCNCGAACCTTCGTGGGGGGTTGATGGTTCCATATCAGTGGGTGGTTTTTGTCCCCCTGAGTCTTTGTCCCCGGTTGTCCCTTCAGGTACTGGTGGGTTTTGGCCAGTGCTATCATCAGGGACGGTGGAAGGCGCTCTCCTACTAGTGGGTTGTATGTTTCCCTCTAGATCTTGGGGAGTAGTAGTTTGGACCAAGGGCACTGATTGTGATTTGTCAGTGACCTTCGATGTCCCTTTGGGTGGTTGAGCATAGCCTCTGGGTGGCTTTTTGGACAGGGGTCTGGTTGGCTTTTTAGCCTGTACTCCTGAAGCCTCAGGGCCCTGTGTCTTTGGTTTAGGCTTAGACACAGACTGAGACTTCCCCTTCTTTCGAGGGGTTGGAGACTGATGAGTCTCGTATTATACATATTTATACCCCTCATATTATGTAAATTACATAGTAAATAACCCTATTATTAGGACTTTCGATACTTAATTGCATGAAAATACGTTGCAGGTCCTCTAGACAAAGATCTTCACTCACCAAGGCAAAATGTGCAAATCCAAGATAATCTTATGATAAAGCCTATTTCAAGAGAAAAGAGCGCCGAGCTTTAATCTCAAGTGCGCCGGTTACGGGGGCGAACATAATCCCATATAATCTAAGTCAAGTCAAGCAAAGCACGCCAATTTTATATCTCAAGCATGCCGACCTTCAGCCTCTATTAATGACCCTTTAGCCCCAAGAAAACTCTTGAAAGCCGCCGTGGTTTATCTCCAAGTGCGACGACATTCTATGAAAAGCACGCCGATCTTTTGCTCATCTGCGGCGTACTTCAGTACCTGGCCAGTCAACCTCTACCTATAAATACCACCCCAAAATCGGAGCAAAAGAATCATGTGGAAAACTAGAAGGGGGGGGTTGAATAGTTTTACGTCCGTTTTAAAATTTATGAAAACAAGTTTGTTTTAAAAACTTCGATTCTAGTTTATGTC
>LBNU01023400.1:0-13783 GCA_014162995.1 Artemisia annua
GGGGGCGTGGAGGGAGATGATAATGTGCTAAAGTGGTTCGTTGCAACCGAATATACAATTTGTCTATATAATGTATTATACACTAAGAGTTTGTAAAAAACAATATAACTTTATATTATAGAACTCCTTGATATATTCTGTATAACACGTTACACTATAAAACAAAAAGCTAGTTTGAAAAATAGATTTATGTTAAGAATCAATATCACAAGTTATCATATATATTAAATCATTATATAATACTTATACTATATATATATTACAGTATATATACTATATATATTATATATATATATAATAGTATATATATTATATACTATATACTAAACTAACCTATCTATATAGTACTACTAGTTGTTAAATGATGCTAGTTAGGGAAAAATAAGTTAATTGTTAGAAAATAAATGCTAATTATATACTGTAGTAACTTTTTGATAAATCCGGACGTGTCTCGTATAATGAATGTTCGTTTGTTATAGTCGCAGCATTGTTTTATACACGTTTCAACATATGTCGATAGTAATGGTCAAGTAAATAACTTTGTAATCCGTTAAATAGCCTCGTGAGTTTCGTGCGTTGTTTAGATATATATATATGTATATGTAATTTTTACGGCTAAACCGATTTTTAAGTTTTTCTTCGGATTTTAAACGGGCCTCTACAATATTATACGAGTTGGGCTTTTTAGAATATCATTGGGCCGAGTGGCCCATTTTACTTTGGGCCTTGTGTTGGGCTATTGGTATGGTTGGGCTACTTTATAAGTTGGGCTGTTAATTGGGCTGTTATAAATTTGGGCCGTGGGTTGGGTTTAGGCCCAATTACACTTCGTATAACAAAAAAAATAATTTTCCAGTCACTTGGATTTGTGTTTTCCACCCATATCACATATTGCCAGCTTAGTTCATATAGGTTTACAGGAAAAAAGAAAAAAAAAATAAATAAAAAATAAAAAATAAAAAAAGATATACCAAACAAGAAACCATTCCATTTTTTTTTGTGAAACAAAATATACTACAAGCAAAAGGAACTGTAAGCCATAACAAGTATATGTTCAAGTTACTAGCAAAAACCCACATCAAGATTTCTTGGTTCATTCGTAGAAGCAGTAAGAAAAGGAGAAAAAAAAATATATCATGTATGTATGTAATGTCCAATTCGACAGTAGGATCAAGAAAAAAAATATTAATCCAAGTTTAATATCACATTCAATAACAATTTCATCTACAACAAGGCTTTATTAAAAAAATATAATTCGAGCCTTAAAATTTTAACAAATCAAAATCTTTGTTTCTTCCAAATTAAATTATGCCATCCACCAATAATTCACCTCAACTTTAAAAGCCCTATGAAATCTTTTGCCAATTTCATAAAAAAATTTATACCGAAACCTAAAAATTCCCAAACAATCATATTTTTATTTTTCCTTCAATTAACTCATGTAAGAGTGTTTAATTTAACCCTAATTACAAAAGCCCTATAAAATTTATAACAATTAACGAATTAAAAAAAAAATTAGGGTTCCAAGTTCTTACAATATTTTGAAGAGATGACAAAAAGTGAATCCCAACTTGAATCCAAGAAGCAGCCACACCAAAAGAATGAGTGTGGTGCCTTATGGATCGATTGGGTTTAAAAGAAAATAAAAATTTCAACCCTAATCCTACCTTTAGAGTATCACTATTTGATACTTAACCAAAAATGGTTAACTTCTCAATCCTTGGGTCTTCATATGTGGTCTCGTGACCTGATTTTTGGGAGAGGGAAAAAGTGACTGATCCCCTTGGCGTGCAAGGGTGGATTTGGGGCATCCAGTTTGTGTTCACATAGCTTTTCTTGATTATTGATTTAGGTTTTTAGGGTTTCTTGAGTTATATGGGGAGAAGGGTTTCTGGGAAGGAGAGAAAGAGGATAAAAGAAGAAAACGTATTTTTGGTTTTTGAGATTTGTGAGGGAGCGTGGGTATTAATAACGTTTCATTTTTTTTTTTTTTCCTTCTAACGTTTCTTTTTCTTTTGTTATGTATATATATATATGTTTTGTATATAGATAAGTGAGGAGGTATTTAGATGTATTTGTATTAATGGAGATAGACTTTTAAGGAATGTATTTATAATACTGCTTATTAATTATTTGTGACTGCCGTAGTTAAAACACTGTCGGTACGCGTGTCGTGCTGTGCTCGAGATAAATTTTCAGTTCGGTAAATAATTACTAGCGTAGTCATCAAGTAATATTTTCATATTTTTCTCGATAAAATAAACGTAGTAGTGGGTTATCGTAGACACAGTGTTCGGGTTCACTTCCCGAAATAGTTATGTAAGCTCATGTATGCTTAGCCAAATAGTCCAATAATAATAAATGGGCGTTTATTATTTAAAATATAAAGGAAAAATTACCGTTTGTCACGCAGCCTTCCCGCCTTAGAAGAAAACCGTCCTCGGTTTCAGCTTAGAGTAGCTTGGTTAGTTGAGAAAAGATGAAGGGGGTATTTGCGCTTGATTTCGTCTCACGCTCCAGCTGTGAATTCGGAGCTCTTCGAGAGTTCCCAACGGACTTTGACGATAGGAATGTGACGTTGCTTAAGCCTTGACTTCTCATCCATGACTTTCAAACATTNTAAACCGAAAGGAAAGAAAACCTAAATGACAAAAAAATTCATAACTTCAAAAATTTTCCACCCAAACATAGGCGGAAACAAAACTACGCACAAACTATAACGACCAATATAACCCACAATATTTATTCATATTCGACTCTTGTGATAAAATGAACATGTTTAAAAATGACATAAATGTAATTTTGTTTATTTCTTTCTTTCAAATTGGAGAACACAACATTCGTTCTTTTTCTTTTGTTAGTATTAGTGGTGATCGTAGTTAGGTTATTAGTCGATTTGGTTATAGATAGGTAGTAATTTTTACTTTCGTTGTAAGTTTACTTGCCTTGCAAGCTTAAAGATTCAACCTTATACAAACCCTTGACAATGGAGGATGTTCTGGCGACTCTAAATTCAAGGGAGTTGAAGAAAAGAATTGAAGGCACAAAAGAAGAAACTGGTGACGAGTTATATGTAAGGGGAATGTCAGATCATTCAAGGAAAATTCATTATGGTGAAAGTTCACAGTTTAAGTCAAGGGGTGGAACTAGTAAACTCAAGTGCTTCATATGTCATTCATAGGGTCATCTGAAGAGAGACTGTCCAATGAAGAAGCCAAGTGGGTTCATCAAGAAGGGTAAGCATGATCAGGATTATGATTCTTCTGATGACAAGGGTAACACCTAATTTGGAGAAGCCTTGGTGGTAGTCGGGAATGATGAGATGACTGAATTGGTAATGGATTCAGGTCGGTCTTATCATATGACACCTATAGGAGGGATTTCTTATATGACTTCAAGGATATTGACGGTGGCTCGGTTCATTTAGGTGATAACAAGACATGCACTATCTAAGGGACAAGAAAAGTGAAGATACAGTTGCATGATGGTCAAGCTTTATACTGGAAGATGTCAGGTATGTTTCAGGGTTAAGAAGGAGCTTGATTTCATTGGGTACTCTTGAAAAATAGGGTTATATTGTGAAGATCCAGATGGGTAAGTCAAGGTAATCAAAGGTTGTCGGGTTATGATGACTGAGATGAGGAGAAAGGACTTTGTGAATACTCTTGAAGCAAAAGTGATGACTTTTGGTGTACAAAAACATGGATGTTCCAAACAAATTGGATTCAAGCAACTTGGTCATAAATAAGTTGGGTTCAAACAACTTGGTCATAAACAAGTTGGGTTCAACTTGGTCTTGGTGTTAAAATAAGAGTTCATAGAGTATAAGTTGATGAACGTGTTTGGTTTGAGGTGGAACTGCAGGGAGCTCAGGAAAATTGTAAAGCTGAAGTTATTCAGGATAGTAACGATGATGTTGCAGTGGCTCAAAAAAAGTTGGAGGATAAGCAACTTGAAGAAGAGACAAACGCAGACTGCTTCGTAAAGGAGCAGGAAAATGTACATGAACGGTGCTTTGTTATAAATCGATCTTACTTAATGTGTTTTGACATATGTTACAATATAATTAAATTTTAATTATTTGTGCATACCAATTTTATATTATATAATTTTAATAATACAATTGATTAAGAATTTAAATTTATATCTTTGTATAGATTTTTGTTAAACGAATTATTTGACTTTGTTTAATTGACATGATTTGGAGGTGGATGTCGTTTAAATTCTACTATTTATATAATGTTTTAGACATTTTGAAATTTTTACCTTGTACATACACGGTACCGTTAGATTGTTTTTAATAAAATTATATAAATTTATTATACTTATATAGTTACATTACTTGTGCATGCACGGATTTTTACACAAAAGTTTTATTATGTATTAATATTTTGTATATATTTTTGTTTGACGGAGTATTTCTGACTTTATTTAATTGACACGATGTTGAGACTCGTGTTGTTTAGATTTAACTATTGATATCATGTTTTTATACATTATTCGTGTTTAATAATATATAATGACAATTGAATTTTTTTTCCATGGATATCTTTATTTTCATCTCACACTAAGACACGGGGTTGTGCCTTCATTTTGATATTTATATTTCTGTTTATAATTATCTTAGCCGTATTTAATTTTTAAAGTCGTGCACGAGCGGGTTAAAGTTATAAAGAAGTATAACGTAAGTCGTTATTCAATGCCATTAGTGAAAAAAAATACTTTTGCGGATCTTCTTACTTAATCTTTTAAAGCGGAATAATATGAGTCGTTCGTATGTACAATATCTTGTATTTATTTACATATCACATAATTCATGCTTTCATTTTTATATTTATAATTTTGTGCATATACAATAATTTAATAGATAATAATAAGAATAATAATTTTTATTAATAACAACCAATATATATGTTTTTATTAAAATGCTATATAAAGTGTAGGGGTATTTATTAATTTTATAATGTTATTAAAAATTATGAAAACATATAAGTTTACTTAAGTCCTTATAATTTATTTAAAATTTAATGACTAAAATTTTATTAGTTACCATTTCTTCTTTAGTTCTTTTATTTATAAAATTGACACATGTGTTTCTATACATATTTATTTTGCTGATGAAATTCACATATATGTAACTAAATTGAAGCCAATTTGACTTTTAGTTATCTATACTACTTATAAAGGAAAAACAGTGAAAGTGAAAAGTTGAGTTTTCAACACTTGGATCATATGAGAGAGAAAAATAATGTAATTAATAATCTTATTAAAACACCCCATTACTTAAAAGTACAATGATTTAATCACATTGTACAACCAATTAAAAACATATCTACCAAATTAAATGCAACCAATTAAAACACCACTTACAAAAAATAAAATAAAAATTTCATAATGTACAATTTAAATAAGCTACAATATAATCAATATGAAATAATTAAACACACTAATTTATGTTATTTTTAAACATCCTAAAATGAAAAGTACATGTTATTATACACATTACACAAATTAATAAAACACACAAAGCTTCATACAACCTAACACGTTATATAGTTTTGAAAACTGGACGGGACCAACGGGTTCAACCGGGAACCGGTGTCACCACCGGTTCGGCTAACCAATAAAAACCATCCGAAAACGAACCAGAGAGGACCCGTTGAAACTGATACAAACTGGTGAATCAGGCCTCATCGAGATCTATTTCCCCGGTTAATCGTCACAGGGTACAAGGAAAAATTGAAAAGTGAAAAGTTAAAACCTAAAAAGGAAATGTTGAAAACATATATTTCAAAAGGAAACTATTAATACAAATCACAAACCGGGTTGACCCGGGACGTTTCAAACCCGGCGGGTTGACCCGATTTAATTTAACCCGTTTTCGACCCAACCTAGCAAGTTGAACCGGTTTAAATCGACCCATTTTTCGACCGGGACGGTTCAACCGGTTGAACCACCTGGGTAGAACCGGGTTTCGAAACATTATGTTTAATTTCCAGATCTTCAAACTTTTGTTATTTTTCATTTACAACCTATAAATTTTTTTTTATCAATAAACTATCTGTCGCTATAAAATCCCGTTGCTATGCACGGGTACTCGTCTAGTTTATTCATAAGGCTCGATTTCAAAATTAAACATCGTTTTAATCAATTGAAAAATCTATTTGTTCAAATTATATATTCTCTTATTATGTAAAAGATTTTGTTAATAATTTCTGTTATCATATCGTCCATATTTAGATGAGTTTCGCTATATCATCCTACATTATATTCCTGAATATCCTCACACACGCACACAATAATATAATATATTTTTCTCCGCTAATTATCTTTATTTATCCAAACCGTTTATTCTGACACTTATCAAATTCTTATGAATAAGAAAATGAGTAGAAACATGTAATAGGAGGAATTATATTTCTCTATTTATATAGATAGACTTAGGATCAAATAAGAAGAAACCTTAAAATGAGAAGGATGAGAAATAACTATAACCACGGATTAGAGATGCATCGACTTGAATTAGATGCATCCCTAATCTTTTAGATGCATCCTAATATATTTTCTTGCTAAAAATTAGATGCATATACATATATTAGATGCATTTTAGCAAGTTATGCAAATTGTATGTGTTTTTCATCCTCTGCGGGTCAAATTTATTGCAAGTACTACTATGCATCGTTTTCACTTTAAAATCAATTTCGAAACTAGTTGGAATGCATCTAAATGAATAGAGATGCATCTAATTCAAGTCGACGCATCTCAAATATTCGGTTGTAGTTATTTCTCATACTTTTCATTATAAGTTTTATTCTCACTGGATCCCCACCCTATATAGATAACCATCAATGATGAAATGGATATACAATGGACTGATTGCATATGAATATATGATGGTGACCAAAGAGTGTAGAGCTTGATTTGTCCGTTGGTAAATTGTTGGGCCGGGCCTAAATTGTTAAGAGTTGTATCACCTTAAAGTTTAAACCGCGTCACGTTTGCATTATTGCATAAATGTTTATAGAATTTAAAAAATACAGATAATTATGCTATTTGATTTCGTAATTCTCGAGTTCGATGGAAATTATTGTTGCTATGAAAAATTGCCTCTTAACTATCATTGGATTAACTGGTACTAAGTGCAACTATTTCTTTTTCAAAGAGTAGTATACTCTTATACAGAGTTTAAAGAGGCTTGAGCTCACACTATAAAATTTAATTACTATACAGACAAATTGTCGAAGAACTCTTCGAAAAATTGGATCAAATAGTCAAAGAACTCTTGGTTATGTGTGATTGTACCTCTAACTCTCAAAATAAATAGAACCCTTACTTTATCAATACTGAGATTTGTGCATGCAAGTGAAATTCTTTAAGATGTTCCATGGTTAAACATAATGATCCATGTGCCTAAATCTTGTGATTAAAAGTACGTTTACCTAAAAAATTGATATATATGGTAAATCCAATGGTTGAGGCTTAATTTAGATGAGGAGAAACAAAATGTCTATGACACTATCCATCATTTAGAGTTTTTTTGTGTGTGTGTGACATCATTAAGTTGATTATGTAAAAAATTAGTCATATTTTATGCATGACTCTCATTTACTTTTGTTTATGTATAAATATGTACATTACGCTTCGATAGGCTCTATCGTCGAGCATGCTGCTCAAGATCCGGTTAATCAAGCGAAGAGTGATGTGCACAATTCTAATAAGTTTATTCATGATGATTTAAGTGATATCGTCACTAAGAATCCATTTGGTGCGCTTAGTGATGAGGTGACCAATTCTGAAATGGGGCCTGAGGTTGGGTTGTCGCAAAAGGAGCAAAGCGGTCATGTTATGGAGATTGATAGTGACCTGGAGGTTGATGAGTCTATTGAGTGTGGTAAACCAAGTACCCCTATCGGCGAGAAAATTGATAAGCTTGAAAAGCTTATTGTGGATGGGATAGCAACGCTTGTGGATGATAATGGGAAACCTGTTCCGGTGGTTGAGGGTATTAAGAAGGGTAATCCATTCTCTAAGGTGGGTAATGTGGTTGTCTCTGATAGTGATGATGAGGTTCTTGAGCCAGACGATTCTATGAGTAATTACGTGTCATCATCTGGAGGACACAACGAGCTCGAAGGTTATTTTTTCTGATGATTATGCTGCCCAGGTGCTTGATTTACCTGGGCAATTGGAGGAATTTTCCAAGATGTTTGATTTTAAGGTTCAAGGCAAGTCGAGGAAGTAATATGCGATGTGGATATGTCTAGGTGTCGTACATGTTATTTCTTCTATGGTTTTCTAGTATTTCGTAATTAGTTGATCCTTTATGGCATGTCATAAATGATCCAGTGGTAGTTCAAGCGGTTGCTTGAGGTTAATGTGGTATTTCAGCCACATTCCATTGTACTTTAAACGTTTTTTTGGTTAATATATTTTACCAGGGTGAAGATCCCTTTTACCCAAAAAAAATATGTACATTACGTTTTCATGCATTGAATCATACTAATAAACAAAAGGAAATGACTGTATGGTTAAGATTTGTTTTGTTGAATTTTCGGGTGTAATCTAGTAGAGATTTTATGAGCTGATGTCGTTATTGATAAACACACAGCTCTCGCTTTCCTCATTTTGTCCTCTAAAAAAAAACTGTTTAGAAGACTAAAATAATTTCAAAATAAACTTTTTGTATCTTTCTGTTTCTGTGAGCCTAATAAACCAACAAAGTGATCAGTGATTTTATAAGCTCTTACACCGAAATAGATTTATGACTTCAATACATTTCAAAGAAAATTATGAACCATACAAACACACGATAATCATTAACCTTTTTATTCTTAATTAGCGTGAGAATCATACAATCTTTTGTCTGTTTCACATTTGGACTTTGTGTAGTGTATCACTTTCGTAAACATTTAAAATGTACTACGAATACTATTTACACTTAATTGAGTCTTCTATTGTTGCCATACGTCTCATTAAGATATCTACTAAAAGTCTAAACGGGTCATATTCCAAATAACACAATTTAAGGACGAAAAAAGATGAGTTTGTTGATCTTACAAAATACCACTTCTTTGAAAAGGTGATTGAGAGATGTAAAAACGCGGTTTTTCTTTCGTGGTAAATATGCATAGGTTTGCTAAACGTAACCCTAAGAGTTATGCTTAAGAAATTAAAAAAAATGCATAACTGGTGGTACATATATAAAGTCAGTTGAGAGGGATTAAATGTAGTAAATGAGTAGTTATTTTTAAAGGTACAAAAAATTAACGTATGTGTGAATACTCTAAACATAGCCTTTAGGACTACGTTTAGTAATTAAAAATATTATTTATGAATATGGAGTTAAGAAATTAGAGAAAGTAAAGAAAGTTTAAACAATACATAGAGAATCGATACTTAAACACGTTGATAATTCGATACCATTAAGACCAATAGATCATGCTTGTTAGAAACGCTCGAGTTGCTACGGGGATTGGCGGTGTAGATTGTTTTGCTTCAAAGTTGTGGCTTGATGATGTTCGTTTTAGGTGTTCTTTGGTTTATCGAGTGTTGTTGCATATAGGTTTTTCAGGTGTTTTTTCTCGGTCGTTTGTTGTGGCTGTGTTCGGTTTGGTTAAGTGGTTTATCTAGGAGTGTTTCTTTGTGGTTAATTTGGTATTTGTAATGTCTAGCTTCTTGCTAGCTTTTCAATATAATTTCGCCGTTTTAGAAAATGAAACAAACAAATCTGTTACATCTCTGAATAATACACAACTCTTCATTAATTAACACTCTATTCAGACTATTCTGCTATTACAATATATAAAAACATGTTACAGTTCATGGATTCATGACTCCATATAACAGCTAAAACAATAATCCTTACTCGATCTCTAATGAGCTTAGCTGTGTGCATATCATTGCGAGAATTTATGAGCATATTTGTATCTTCACATATATCAGCTCTATGAAAAAAAAAAAAAAAAAAAAAAAAAANCTTACCCAAAAAAGATTATCCTTGATCAATTGAGATTATTAAAAGATCAATATCTTAAAGTTGCCATGAAAACTATAGAAATGTTCCAAAAGAAGTTTGTTAATTGTGTGTGAATTTTTTTTTTAGAAAGTACTGCAATTAAAAATTTCTCTGAAAAAATGACCGATTATTGTACGAGTTACATGTATTATGACTCATATGTGTGTTAGAGCATCTTTAATTTACATTACAAAACATCATATTTAGAATGTTAATCTCAACATTCATCTTCAAATAAGTCGCTAGGTTTTGGGTAATATATAGTTAACAGCATGTAAAGCGATACATATATGACTATTAGCAGACGACATGCTTTGAAGACGCTAGGTTTTTAAGAGATCAATCTTTTCTATGATGCATACTTAATGATAGAGAAAGAGGATACTATGCACTCACATAAGTTACATATTTAAACAAATAAACCGTTTAAGTATTATGAATAAAGATAAATCAACCTTTCATAAATCAGTGGTAACATTAGCTATGGCGCCAAGAATCTCTATTTACGTCGATAAATAATTAAACTTTCGCGCTCAATCCTAAACTTTAAAATTACAAATCTAGTTGTCGGTTTCATACTAGTGAAGTAGCGTTCAAGAAGTTGACACTTACGTATCTATGGTTTACGTACCATTGGATGCATTTTGCTTTTCCTTTACTTGTCAAGTCGTGATTGCCTCCGCAAAGCGAATATTAGCTCTCTTATCACTCATTGTCTTAGGGGCTAGGGCCGAGGACCACGCACTTTTTCTCAAAATCTCCCAAACGACATCTAATCCATTACAATTCTCCAAGGCAATTCATCTACTTGCGTCATCACGATACAATCACATTAGTTATCACTAGCTCTAATAATCGACCATTACATATACATCAGTATACTCTCTCTGGCCGTTAACAAAAGCAATATAAAATTCCACCACATATAGACAAAGTATACACTTTCTAAGCATAGTCAAATATGTATATATATACATATCTTGGCACGGGGCCAAAAGTATATCTCAATGTTTGCTCGTTAATATGGCTGGTTTTTTGGTTTCATATGTCGAGTCAAGTCAAGTAATCTTCAAATAAGTAATCTGTCTATACGCTACATTTTGGAACCTTATAAATTGATTTAAAAATCTCTATTTCTGTTCGTTTATAATTTTGATTACTTATGATTTTATTCATGAAGTATGTGTGATTGACAAATGACAAGAAATCATGCATGAAGTTGGGGCCAGCCTTCGAGAGTGACAATGTATGCATGTCAACAAAGGAATATCACAAAATGACAGAATCCTTAATGACGAGAGAGACATGATATACATACATACAAATTCTCATTTATATATGCCAATCTCATATTGGAATTACCCCAAAACCCGTTGATCCTATCTCCTTTCTATTTTCATCTTCCGTGTCATGTACAAATAGATAGTATTCAGAGAATTAGTAAATCCATAGTTTTTATAAGATACTAAACCGTGAGTTTATTGCACTGAATATTCAGCATTAAAGGAAATACGAGTAGCCTTTAATTAGTTTAGAGTCGAGACTAGCTAATACTTCCTCCGTCCTATATTAATAATCTTTATTTTCATTTTCAGTTGTCTCAAGATTATTGTTCTTTTTCAAATATAGTTGTAAAGAATGTAGCAAGGTTAACATATTACACTTAGTGATATTAAAAATTCCAAACTTCAATCAAGCTGGCTTTAAATAATTCTATAAGGGTAAAATTATCATTTTGCAAAAATTATAAAAAAAAGAAATCAGTAATAATTATACTTTTATTAACTTTATTTATTTATTTGTTTATCGAGAGACAACTATTTTGAGACCAACGGAGTAACAAGTTTATAGTAGAATTACTAATTTCGAATTCCAAAACTTCTTGAAACCTTCTCCATAATGAGGGTAAATATAAGGCTGAGAAATTCGAGAGCAAAAAGTCTTAGGTTTAGTAGTTTTACAATGCCACCCTAATTTTTCTAATACTTTTCTATAGCTTTTATATGCATGAGTACGTTTGAAGCACTTAAAAACTTATCAATATGCACACATTTGCAAATGTACCGCTATAAAAATTTAACATATCGTAATCGGTCAAAATATAAGCTTAAGATGGAATATGAAAACGGAAAATTTAAAACATATTTCCCATATTAAAATTGAGTATCATACATGCAGACATCATCATTATAATTTATAAGCGTGTTTATCATATATTTTACGTCGTGTGTGTGTGCATACATTTATATCGTCACCCACATATATATATATATGAATGGATGATATACTTTTATTTAATTTGAAGCTAGCAAAGCCATGTGTTTGAGTGCCGTCTCTCATACGGCGTTATATAAAACGACGAAGAGACACTTTGATTTTATTGGTTTAGTTTTGTATCATGTTTACCAAGAAGATAACGTACATATTGAAACTTGTGTGTGTAAACTGTGTGGGGTAATTTGGCTTTGTTAGACGTTTGTCATTATTGACAATTGTGGGGCGCGTAAATAAGCATTCCAACACATGAAGCAGCGCTCTGCTGCTATATATATCGACAGTACGAACGGTTTAACTCTACTCGTTATCTTATCATAACATATAACTACTTCACTTGGTACTAGAGTACGTATTTCTCTCCCTTTTCCCTGTTTCTTGCATATTAGTACTACACATACATGTACACTTGTATGTGTGTGTATACGATGACAATAAATTGTCTTTTGTGTATTATCAAAAAGATGGTTACTCACATTTTCATTATGTCCTAGTTTAGGTTCAAGATCTTGTAATTTTATTTTCTTTTAATGGTGTATATATATATGACGTCGGACATACACGTAAAAAAATGTTTAACGATACTGTTGTTCCATTTAGAGTGATTATAACAAAGATAACTAAGTTACAAAATCACTCATCATGTTTGCTGATGTATGCAGGGACGGAACTTGAACACCGTTGGTGGGGGGTCAACTTGAAAAATATTTATTTTATGGAGGCCAATATACATTACGTTGAAAATTTTGTATTAAAAATGACTATAACCATATATAAAAGGGTATAAAATATACATAAGGTCAAAAAAAATTTAGGAGGGGGGGGGGGGCACAACCCCCTTCGGTCCCTTATAAGTTCCGTCCATGGATGTATGTTTAAACAATTTAAAGCAAAGATAGGTAAAACAGTTTAAACAACACTGTTTTTCAATGTTTGAAATTCTTATTATAAATTAATAAAAGAATTTGATAAAAATTATTTGCAGAATAACAATCTTAATTGAATGATATTTGAGGTGATCTCCTTTCTAAGTTAAACATAAAATCTAAGTTATGATTTAAGTATGAACTTATACGTACTCACTAAATGTTCAACGACCTAAGTTTAATTCGAGGAGTAAATAATCTTGAATGCGTTTCATATTAATTGCAAGAAATAACAATTACTCTACTATAAACATTCCTTTTAATAGCAGAGAATTAAAAATTCTAAAGGCATTTACTTTACACATGTTAAGCATCATTGAGTATGTGAGATATGTATTAGATGATTTTACTTTAGGCAAAGGATAAACTCTTTTTTTTTTGGAAACAATGTTGATAACTGTTCCAAGTTTATACCAACTTCTGAAAATGTGCTGCATCCTATAAAGCATGACTGTTAAAATCGAAATCTTACTGCGGATCATTTAATCTTTACAAGATCGGATTGAGATCGAAAAATCATACTTGAATGTTCAAATGTCTTATACGTATAGTAATTCGTAGCAAAAAT
>LBNU01023404.1:0-60906 GCA_014162995.1 Artemisia annua
ATGGTCAACTACCATCACGCTTTATCCCATGCCGTCATTAAAGATCATATAAGATATGCGTGATGATAATTAACATATGTTAGCAACCCTATTATAGGTAAATAGATCAACTTACTGCGTAAATCATGTTTGAGAGATTAAACGACAACCGTCAAAGTGCTCGGTATGGGCATGTTATTCATCAGCCAAAGACCCAACAACGCACGAATGACACGTTGTACTGCACTGTGCCTCGTGTTATTCGTCGGTTGTTCGGCTTTTAGCCACTCCAATCACTTTTTTTTTTTTTTTTTTTTTTTTTGGGACCTACAAATTGTTATTTGTTATTCACACACCTTGAACTCTTATAGAATTTGATTGAAGTAAACTTGTGTTTAAAGTTTATTGTACGCATCTTTTTAACATAAGTCTAATATAATGAACATTTATGTATATAAGGGCATTCACAATGAAAGATTAAAGAAAATGTTTAAAAGTTTTAAGTTTTAACCATAGTGTTGTTCTAGTTTATGTCGATACGGTATGAAGAGGTTTAATTATTATTATTATTGTTATTATTATTATTATTATTGTTGTTGTTGTTGTTGTTGTTATTCAATGTTTATGTATTGATGGACATTTTATAAACTTTTATAAGATTTATCCAATGTAGAAATGGTTTTATAAAATCAAAAAGATTTAAAAGTTAACGATTTACATGACATGTAAGGCTTAGGCTGGGTGCAGTAAGTGAATCGACCGATTCGGTCGACTAAGGTCGAGTCGGTCGACCTTACTATGGCACACCGGTCGCGACCGATTTCAACATGGTTTTCCAGCTTATTCGGTCGTATACTCGACCGAGATTTTTTTTTTTTCTTTTTCTGTTTTTCAAAAACTAGCCGTTATTTTTTTTTTATAAATACCACTTTCAAACACACACTTTCAAACACAATTCAAACAACAAATCAAACACAAAAAAATGGCATGTAAGCTTCCCCACACTGTCAAACAAGTTCAAGACTATGTCAAAAAACAAGTCGACATAGACGACAAGGAACGCCAAAATGCAATTGTCGAAGTTATTAAGAAGTTTGAGCTTGCAAAGCTACGCAAACAACGCCTGAGAACACGATACACAGAGTGCAAAGGGAACATCTCTGACGACAGAAAATTTCGTGATCGGACATTTTGTACAATGAATTTCGCAAAGACGCTGCTGTTGTTGAAAACCTCTTGTGGGTTTGTGTGCAGAAGATTGAGGAACGAAAAATCCACAAGATCCGTTTGGAGTTTTGAGGAAAAATGTGGGAAGGCTGATTGAATGCCCACCGCAACAACAACATCAATTTCTGGCAAGGTGCATTCAAGCGTTCATCTTGCACCAAGAGTTGTTGAGCAGCAACAACAAACAGCCTCATTCTGGAGCAACTTTCAAGCTTTAGTTTTTTGAGGAAAATTTGAGGCAAGGGTGCAACGCACAAAAGGAGTTTGCTGTTGATGGCTGGGATTTCGAGGATGAGCGGGAGCTTCAGCAGGTTGGAAGCTCAGTTAGAAGAAGAGAAGTCTTTGCGACGGTTTCTCCTGCGTTTATGAAAAGACGGTACGACTTCTAACAAACCTCGCAAAACCGGTGATAATCATCCGGTACAATGAAAGTTTGTTAATTATTAAGTTGAGTTAAAAGTATTAGTTTAATTATTATGTTAATGTTAATCCAATGTACTATTTTAATTATTAATGGAAATTAATGTTTTATTAAGTGTTTTAGTAAAAGAAAAAAAAAAAAAAAAAAAAAAAATGAACTTGGTCGCCCTTACTGGGGCACTGAATCGCCTGCAGGTCGCTGGAGAGAGAAAGCTGACGTGGCAGGAAAAAAAGGGGGGATTGACCCCCCTTACTGCACCCAGCCTTATAAAACTAAAAAAAGGTTTCATTATTGTGGATGCTTTAAATCTTATAATCTCGTACATATACGGAATTTAAGTATGAATGTTAATAGAATCTCACAATAATATTTGATAGATTGTTATATTATGAAAATTCAAGTCGAGGTCTCGTGTATTAAACATCGCAATAACCTATGCTTCAACTTAATACTAGCAGGGTACCCGCGCGTTGCGGCGGCGGGTACCCTGTAAATAAAATTTTATGCGTGTAACGTATTATATGTTTTTCGTGACGAATGATGATAATATTATGGAGTTAAGAGGTATACAACCAATGTTTTGATAACCGGATTGGCCGGTTCATCCGAGAACCAGTTGGTCCAGAATTGGCCAGCTAAACTGGACAAAACCACAAAAAATCACCAAAAATCGGGAACCGTTTGGGAAAGTGGTTCGTTGTACGGTCCAGTTTTAAAAACCGTGTATACAATATAAAAGGTAAAGTTATATTAATTGTATGAAGATTTATATGTTTGGTTAGCTTGTACAATAAACATATTAACAAGTATCTTTTACGTAGGGGTGTTTTTTTTTTATAACATTAAATGGTGAGTTGAAAAATCAAATGGTTGAAATTTATTTTATCAGATAGTTGTCTAATAGCTTAACTAATTGTATTTACTTAAATTTTATTTTAGGAAATCTTAAAATTTATTAGGAGAGAGGGTGCTAAATGCTTTATAAGTAGTATAGATTTATTACCCCTACATATACATAATTTTAGTAACACGATAAATTTAATAATAATAACAATAATAACAAAAGATGTTTTAGAAAAAAAAAGTTAATGTAACTAAATAACCTAAAATGAGAATTTTATACTATTCAAAGATTGAATTCAACGTTAGCCCATTTTTGTGAGTTAGGATTGATTAATATTTTTATATAATTAGAATATAACGTTGTTTAACAGTTAAATTTATAAGTCAAAATAAATAAAAAGATCTCTCGATCCTGCATATTTTATGGTTTTTAATAAATAATTTGATTCGTTAGCCAAATTTTAATTCAATTTTGATTTTGATTGGCCGAAATCGAGCTCTCATGTTTATAAGTTGATCAAGACAATTCTTTTCTAAACATATTGGCGATGAGACGTCGATAGTTGTTGACAAGTTGATCTCCAAATGAATTGAGACATCTCTATTAGACTATTCTCATCATATTATCCAATCTATCTTCGTAAACCAAAGCCTCTAATATTTTTGCTATAGCTAGAGGAGTGAGGGCCCAAATAATTTCTAGGCTCCCCATTAATTTCTTGTAAATCCTATAAGTTTCTAACAAAGTGATAATAATAATAATAATAATAATAATAATAATAATAATAATAATAATAATAATAATAACTGTCAATGTGCATTAAAACGTTTCTATCATAAACTTTATTATGATTATGTTTTATTGTATTTAATATTACTAGGCGAGTATCCGTGCATAACAATGAGATTTCTAGCGACAAACAATTATAGTTGCGACATTTTGGTTAAGTGTTTAGAGTAACGTTTATTGTTGCGGTGTTTTTCGAAAATTATAAAGCGTGTGAAACAAAAAAAACTTCCATTCCATGTAGATGTGGTTAAAAATTATAAACCTTGTATTTTTAAGTTGATATTGATTATCAAAGTAATTATCCATGTCTTTTTAACTTTAAATTATACATTAATTGTAAAAGTTGCCATTTTAGATTGGCATTTTAAAAAGTTAAGAAGTATTAGTAAGAGGTGTATTATACTCCCTCCGTCTGAGAAAAAGTGTCCACCTTACTATTTTCAGCTTTTATATATATAAAATAATTATGACAGCTGTTCCTACTTTACACTTGTAAACTTGGGGTAAGGATCCAGTGAGAAGAAAACTCAAAATGAGAAGAATGAGAAATAACTATAACCGCGTATTTGAGATGTATCGACTTGAATTAGATGCATCTCTATTCATTTAGATGCATCACAATTAGTTTCAAAAGTGATTTTGAAGTGAAGACGATGCAAAATAGTACTAGCAACAAATTTGACCCGCAGAGGACGAAAAATACATAGGATTCGTCTAACTTGATGAAATGCATCTAATATATGTTTATGCATCTAATTTTTAGCTAGAAAATATATTATGATGCATCTAAAAGATTAGGGATGCATCTAATTCAAGTTGATGCATATCTAATGTGTAATTATAGTTATTTCTCATCCTTCTTATTTTAATGATTCTTCTCATTTGATCCTTAGTCGTAAACTTGCATTAATTATTCATTTTTTATTTCTATATAAACTATGAGAGTAAAAATGATTTTTTGTCAATCAAAACTGGCATTAATTACATATATTATATATTTTTCCTTTTTTTTTTTTTGTCTACACTCTTTTGGACATGGAGTGAGTATGTATCAAGACTCAAGAGTGATACTCGTACTACTTAAAGTAAGATATTTAGTACACTCTTTATGTACTGAGAAAAATATTTTCAAAGTTCATACAAACTTATTTCTCAGATACATTTATGGTATTTAATTTATGACGATTACATTAATACCATATTACATAATCGGGGTTACATGAATAAAATCATCTATATTGATGAAAACTTATTACACCATTAACTTATCATGTTCTATATAAATATACGAATGAGAACAATGGGAATTGTAATAATACTTCATTATAATCGTCAAGCATGAAGTTTTTTCTTCCTTTTCTTCTCATCTTCACAACACTATTCCTTTCTTGTGCTTCATTAGACATAATAAACTTTAGGATTTATATCACAAATGCAATTGAAGAAGATATTGTATTCCATCTCCAGAGTAAGTGGCAAGATCTAGGAAATCACACTCTTGCTTTTAATCAAGAGTTTGATTGGAAGTTTCCTGTGAAAATTGGCACATATTATAAAGCTGAGTTTTGGTGGGGATCAAAATTCCAGACTATTAGTGTTTTCAATTACCATATTTTTGATGTTTGTTTCAATGGAGCTTTATTTACTGTTCAAAGATGTTATTGGTTGGTAAGGCCGGATGGATTCTATTATCATGTTACTAACGACACATTCCCTGGTGGTTGGACCAAGTCAGCGTTTTGGTCCTCCAAGTCGATGGCTTGAAATAATGTGTACCAAAATAAGTACGAACCAAAGCCGTGTTTAGTGTAAGATGAGTATCTCAAATTTGGTGTAACTTCAATTCTGCAAGTGCATGTGGAAAATAATGTATTCACATTTTATGTTCTCATTCACATTTTGGTGCTACTACTGTACAACATATTAATTACAAGCTTGTTAATGAGATTTGTTCCAGTTTAGCCATATAACAATATATTCAAGTCCAAATCACCTGGTTGAATAAACCTATACATGTACAGCTATAAAAGTTGTAGTCACTTTTTTCTAAGTAGCAAGAAGTAGAACTTCATAAAATCCTTTATATATATACAAAAGAATAAAGGGAAAATTGTCCAAAAATACATCCAACTTGTCACCTTTTACTATTGTATGTTATGAACTTTTTTTTTTCTCCTATTGTATACACGAACTTTCTTAATCTTCCTATTGTATACATGAATCTGACGTGGCATGGATTTAATTACATAAATTTACATGAATCGTCCCTGTGGCTCAAAACAATTGCACTATTCGTCCTTGAAACAATTACATAAAAGGTCCCTGCAGCTCAAGAGTTAAAATATTTGCATCGTTAGTCCTCATTGAGTTAAAATATTTGCATCGTTAGTCCTCATTGACTATTGAGTTAAAATATTTGCATCGTTAGTCCTCATTGAGTTAAAATATTTGCATCGTTAGTCCTCATAAGTCTTTCTAGTGCTTCAACAACCCCAGACACCATTTGCTTCTTTAGGATTTATATCACCAATGCGATCGAAGAGGATATTGTAGTCCATGTCCATGGTAACTATAGAGGTGATGACGATCAAGGAAATCACACACTTGCTTATAACCAAGAGTTCGATTGGAAATTTGGTGTGAAAATTGGCACATATTATAAAGGCGAATTTTATTGGGTATCAAAGTATAAATCTATCAGTGTTTTTAATTATGATATTTTTGGCGCTTGTTTTAACGAAGATATATTTAGAGTGCAAAGATGTTATTGGTTAGTACAGCCAGATGGGTTCTATTACCATCCTAAAAACAGCACATTTCCTGGTCTCTGGACCAGGTGGGCAACTTGGTAGATCTTGTAATAATATTTATTTATCAATATAAAGTATCAACTTAACGTTGATGGTATAAAATTACCTCCGATCCTTTATACATGTGTTGTATTGTATTTGAAAACCCCGTTAGAAGAAGGTGCATGAGTTGTTGTTGTTAAAGCTATTGCTTGCTACGACGACTCCTAATAGAACCGTTGGCGAATCTGCTGGTGAGTATGTTGGCTACCATTTCTTGAGAATGGTCAAACACTCAAGCTTTCCCTGGAGATATATTTTTTTTGTTCCTAATTTAATGTTATGACATTCAAAAGAAAACAAACCACATAAAAAGATTACAGAAATAAACCACTGTCCAAAAAATGTTATGACATTCAATAAAAGAAATAATTTCCACAATATTGTTGGTTGGATTTCTTCACAATTTCCAGTTTTCTTAAAAACAGAAGATTTTCTTTAGTTATTATCCTTTCTTTTTAAGAATTTGTAACTGTTAGATTTGGGAAGGAAAAAGTTAGAAGTAAAAGCATTATGATTATGCAGAAATAGAACCGAGATGCATCTGGCCGTAGTGTAGGCTTCCGAAAGATCTTGAACTTTGTCAAATTCTATATATCAGACAGTCGAAAATAGTCATTGAGTGAGCGTCATCCATTTTACTATAGACTTGAGTTGATACTTTGTTATCGGACGAGAATGTTACAAAGTGTCTCATACTCTCATATATGTTGTCTATTATATATTTTAAATAGGCTATTACACATGTAAAATAAAGGAAAACTAAAACAACGTTGTAAGAACCTTTGATCATGAGACATTATTTCAACGGCTGGTTACACCGTTAATTAGGACTTAAAACAACCATGGGGTGAACAAAGAGCGATTTAATGCAATTTATCACATCTTTCCCAACACGTGCAAGGTTGATTGCAGGCATAACTAGAGGAAACGGGACACCTGTAGGGCGAAGCGACTCCTGGCTTATAACTTTCCATGCATCTTCAACTTGTTTTGAGAAATATTCAACTGCTTCCTCTTTCTGATGCACCAGTTTCGGCTTGGTAGCACTCGATGCTTGAAGCAACATGGCCTCTTTCTTGTTCCATCTGAATGTATATCCTTATATGTGTCAAAATGTATAATGAACCTAAAGAAGGTGAAAGTCAAGCTTCCTATTACATAACATGATTTTCTTTTAAATGCACGCTTGAATAAATACATGTAATTAGTACCTTACGGGAGACAATATCATCCATAAGTGTATATATGGAAGCTGCGACTCTAACAAAAGGAGGATGTGAGGAGACCCATTTAAAAGGATCCTCAGTGACGTTGTCATCGCCTTGACCAACATAAGAGTTTGCTACCACAAGGGGATAGACGCAAGTTATCAATGAAATAGGCATGAACTCCTTTAATGTTGGCACATACCCATCTTTTAACCATTTAGTTTCCACCAACAGGCTACGAACTACTCTTTTACCTGCGTTATACATCCCAAATAGCATATATCTTTCCCTACTTGGTTTTTGTTAAGCAAAGATTGTATAATTAACCAAAAGCATGCAATTTACCATCTCCTTAACATATTTAATTTGGTATGCTTTATACTCTTTTTCAATTGATTCTTCCATTTCTTGGTGAAGATTCAAGAGTTGTTGATAAATGAGTTTCATGTACTTGGGCAGCATATCCAAGCAACTTACGGACCATCTAGATGATATTACAATTAGGATTATTATATAACTAATTATACAATTGATAAAACGTGCATAACTATTAGTTTTTGCGGCGTTAGTCGATCGAATGACAAGATGCATATGGTGCACCTTTCAACAGCTTGTGTAAAGATCACGAGTTCTTCATAAGTACCATAATTATCCAAAGTGTCGTCTAAAACAATGAACCATACGCTAGTCCAAATTCTGGTACGAGAATACTGAGGCTCAAAATAGATTCCCCGCTATCCCATAATAGCAATTTCTACTACTCTGTCTCGAACATAAGGTAGCCTTTTTTGCATGTCCAAATTCTTCCACCATCTATCTATGACAAAATCTAAGTTATGAGAACATAGAACCACAGGTTAAATGAAATTAAAGCAAACTAAACGCCCTATCCTTGGGCTTTGATCAGTTTAGATTCAATCAATATATATATATATATATATATGTTTAAAACGGGTAAACGGAAAGTGATCCACATTGAAGCTACCCGGGGAAAGTAGAGTCTTATTGGCTCTGATATATGTACCCGGGGAAAGTAGAGAGTCGTAAGATATACAGTACTCCGTTTTGAAATGGGTTTCACAAAAAATAGATTGTGCTTGTGTGTTTCTAATAGTATTAATTGGGGGCACTGTAAAGATGTTTTTTGTTTTTTTATAAACGAATTACTAAAATTAATGTTAGAAACAACAAACATAGAAAATTAGAAACATACATTATATTAGGTAGCCAAAACAGAAAAAGTCAAAAGTAAACATAACAGTAGTGATGTTGATGAAAATAAAACTTACTCGTAGTGTTTAAAAATAGAAACAAGGTGGTTTTATGAAAATGAAAGTAGTTTCAGAGCAAATAAATAATGAAAAAGTGAGTGAGGGGGGACCATTGTAAATTTGATTTTGAGATTATTTTCCCTTCCCCCCAAAAGACAAAAACAAAAAAAAGATTTCCCTCCACAACTTGGCTTAATTAATTTACAAAAGGATATTTTCTTTTCATTTCTTCTTCTCCAGAATTAATTCATTACCATGAGTCGCTCAGCTGTAAATTCAGGTACCGCTCATGCTTCTTTTTTCTTATGTCTTATTTAACTTATCTATATATATATACTTTTTTTTTAAAAACACTATTAACCAATCTCACTCTCCCTCCCTCCAGAAAAAGAAGAAGATAACAATCACAATCAGGTACGCACCGCCACCGTTACTTTTACGCTATTAGTCCGGTTGAAATGTTTTTTTTTTTTTTTTTTTTTTTTTTTTTTTTTTTTTTTTTTTTTTTTTTTTCTCCTGAAATTGCATTTCTTACTCTTTAGGAGGGAAAGGGATTGCTGCTCACCGCTCCAGATTCCCTCCTCTTGCCTTCTTCTGGTATGTATAATTCATGTCGTCTCTCTCACACATTAACTTATTGCGGTTTCGTTTCTAACATTTGTTTTGTTTTTGTCAGAGCCCCCTGACATCAACAACTGGTTCTCAAGCTATGAGTATGAATCCTTTGTGCTTGAAACCAATGATAATTTTGGATTTTCCGAGACCCAATGTAATTATGTAAAAGAGGAGGACTCTAATAGTATACCTAAACCAAGGGCCGACCTGCTAGTCACAAATGATGACCAAGATAACAACAAGTCTGATAATCAGGTAC
Source organism: Artemisia annua (assembly GCA_014162995.1). Lineage (NCBI taxonomy): Eukaryota > Viridiplantae > Streptophyta > Magnoliopsida > Asterales > Asteraceae > Artemisia > Artemisia annua. The sequence continues at coordinate 9,466 of LBNU01023404.1, forward strand.
TCCTACATTCCTAATTACTTTTATGGATTTCTTTTATACTCGATATATGGTGGGTGTACCATTTAACATCTTTTCAAGTTTCATTCCTATTTCTTAGGTTTCTGACTCGCCTTCGCTCTCCCCTGGTATGGATGTTCTCTACATTCTCTCTAATAATTACACCATGTTGTAGTTTTATGCTCCAAATCTCATCTGTTTGTGTTTTATCAGTTGATGAAGAATCAGAACCTCCTGCGATTGAGAATTGGTTCTCAAGCTATGCATATGTATCCCCACCACTGGATACTATCGACGATTTACATTCTGATCATACGGTTGATTGTAATGAAGAGGTAAGCAAAAAGGTTAATTATACAGCATTAGAGTATAGTAAAAGATATTTGTATTTTGATTGCGGGTTGGTTTTGGAGGCTGGACTTGGTTTTATTTGATCAAACCAAGTTACTACTAGTGATATTTAGCCATCAATAACATCCATGTCTTGTGTATCAAGTTGCAGCAGCAGCAGAGGAAGAAGGGCGAAAACCTGAATGACTTGATTTGCAATCAAACGGTAGAAGAGCATGATAATGGTTCAACCAAAAATTCAACAGAGTTACCTCCTACTCAAAGTGCCAATTTGAACTCACCAGCTACTTCTTTAGAAGCAAATGAGAATGGTTTTGTCACGGTCAAAAGCAAAAGAGAAAAGTTGATACGTGGGAATGTAAAGAGAGCTCCTTGTACATCGTCTGTAAATGATAGCATCAAGGGTGACGACGCTAGAAAGGTACTGATGAAAAGGAAGACATTGACTGACGTGACAAACATTAATGCCGAGCATTTACCAAGCGTGACTGGGAAATGGAAGTGTCCAAGAAAGAACAAGCCAGAGACCGGCCCTCCATTGAAACAGCTTCGACTTGGACAATGGTTTCATCATCAGTAGTACTAGTAAAGCCAATGCCTTTGTACTTTAACTGATTGACATCTAAAGCATGCTATCTGCAATGGCATCTAGTAAAATTTAATTAAACTGGAATGATACATATGATTGTTGTTTTATTAGTTTGATGTTTATAGGATTCATAAGCTATTGGAGTTTATGACAAAGTGCGAGGGCAATTCTATTGAGCTACAAACTTACATTCTTGAGACCTGCTGCTGCTGCTGCTATATTAACCATCACTTGGTTCTAAAACTGTAAAGTTATTAAGCAAATGTGATACAGGGAGGATCGTGGAATCCAAAAACTCAGCAACTGTGTTGTGATCCTGATGTGTACCAGTAATAAAACGATTTCTTAGTTGTCCCAAGTCCCACAAAATGCAATTCTTAGGGCCACCCGCCATAGCCCTGTTAATTTGAAATCTTAAGAGGGCTAGTGATTTACTGCCTTACCAATCTCCATGAGTCTTGCGAGGTGGTATGTGAAATCCGCCCCTCTGCAGTTTACAAAGGTGACTTGGTTGGGGTTTCCTCACCCAAAAAAAAAAAAAAAAAAAAAAAAAAAAAAAAAAAAAAAAAAAAAAAAAAAAAAATTGACAGCAATGTTTGTTTCTTTTACATTACCAGGAAAATTGCCCCATCACTGGACAGAAGTAGATATTTTGGTAAGAAGTCATGATGTGATGCCCAGTTTACATATCCTTGAACTAAATAGCAACAAGAGAATGATCATTTCAATTGAATGGAAGTATAGCAAAGCTTCAGAGATGATGAAGACTGATAGAATCCACCTTCAGGAGTTTATGCAAGAATATATAAAAAGCTTTTAGGCAATTGACTGACAACTACTTAACTTTACTCACTGTCAATACATATTATGAGGAACCAGTTACTTTACAGAGAATGAATATCAAACAATTACTAAAGCAAACTTTGCTGGCTCTGCCTTCTCTTGTAACATCATAGGATCGGTTGGATTAATTACCTCCTGCAGGTACAAGAAATAAAACGTATTAGTATGACCATCTTCGACAACTGATGCAAGTTTTTCTTCACTGTTGTATTCAATCTAGCAATTCAAGTTTTTGTCGTTATATAGGGCAAGTGTTCACTCATTGCTGCAGAAAATAGCTTTTTTTGTCATACAGAACCAATGGCTCAGCAACTTTTGCGCAGTGCCTTGCGAAGTAAACCTGTGCCCCGACTTTGTATAATAAGGCCCGTCATTTTGATTACCATGAGTATGCTTTGAAGTTTAAAGTTCAGAATCAATTTTTTTTCCTTATATATTTATTTTTTAGCGAAAGGCAACTAACAAACTCACACTATACAAACTACAGATACACCATATGGATACTGCTAGGCTACAAGCCCTTTGGTTGAAGTTTATAATTGATATACTATGAAAAATCTTGAGTGGTCATTAACACAGAGTTCTTGTTTGTAGGACCTTCATATTTCATGGTCAAACAGTGCCTTGGTGATGGCAGCTAACTTTATTCTGCGTGTGTCTTGTGAAAGTAACTCCGACAACCACAAATATACAATCACTTGTATGTTTAATGCTATATACTTCTGATGCTCAAAAAAGTTAAAGTTATGGGTGTGCATATTGTCACGAACCAAATAATAAGACTCTTTATACTACTTTGCTTGATCAATGTGAAAGACTCAAGTCATTGTTCTTATAATTAGCCTCATTTCTCCTTTGCAAGCGCCTCTTTCATCCTTCAACCGCTTACTTGGCATCCTAGATAGCGGTGTTTACAAGTGCCACACGGGTTGAAAATCTATCCCATGACAATAAGCTTCCAGATTTGTTGCACGTCTATGTTACACCACCATCATCCTCCTTTTACGGAAGCAAACAACCCGAGGTAACTTATTACAGTGAAACTTGTGAACCCATAATTGAAGCTTCCACATTTCCCGAGCCTGAAGCAAAAGGGACAATACCATGTATAGGTGACATTGAAGATTTATCGACATTTTTCATATAATATATCTTCAATGTCGCCTATACATGGTATTGTCCCCTTTGCAGGCTCGGGAGATGTGGAAACTTCAATTATGGGTTCACAAGTTTGGTTATACTAAGATGACCCTGGGTTGTTTGCTTCTTGGTAAAAAGAGGATGATGGTGGTGTAACATACATTGGATGGCTTTGTGGTGTAACAAACATTGGAAATGGAACAAATCTGGAAGCTTATGCACACCCATAACTTAATCTTTTTGAGTTTTATGTTTTGGATAACTATTAGTTGTTTTGAATATATTAAAGTTATATAAGCTTATGGATGAAATAATCCCTAGCTGTTAAGCTGAGCTCACCTCCTAAAATTACATATACACCAAAAAAAAAAGATCATACTAATAGATATCATAATATAATCTGCACTCCTCATTCTAACGGTACTGAAGACCATAACCAGCTCTTTCCTAACTATTCATCACCTACTACTCTAGTTCATTGATAATACACACCATTTGCCACCCACTATTTTGTTTTTTTTTAACGTCAATTGCATCATTTTTGGAGCTTTTTGTTGTGAACTATATACCTCCCTCATTGGTAGTCCTGCCATTTTCAAGATACCAAGACTTCAAACTAGTTGCTATTTTCCTTAATTAGTTAATTAGTTGTTGAACACATGCATATTTTTACCATTGTTAGGACATCAACTAACTACAACACTCTTGTTAGTGACCCTACAGTAGAAGTATATGGAAAAAAAACTGCAAATGGATGGATGCTTGTAATTTCCTCTTTCCCACGGAAAGAAAAACTCATTGACGTCATTTTGGTAGTACCTTTTAGTTTTAATAATTATTGCATCACTAAAACGTTCAACCAACCATCCCAATGCAGTCTTAAAGATTTAATGCGACAACTAGAAAAACAAAAAAAACAAATTAGCAATGCTTATTTTACTAGTTTTCAAAGAGGTCCTGTGTTCATTTAACTTTTAATCAGGTTAAATTCCAGCCTTAAGTATAGCCGCCATTTCAGCACATTCTTTTAAAACTAGCATTGATGAACTTATGAGCTTTCAATTGACACGAGGAAATTTTAACAGTATAAGGTCAAATCAGAACATTATACAGTATGGAAACAAGAGAAATAAGCAAAAAGTTCTAATCCTCTTAAAGTTACTTTGTTGTATTTCACTATATCCTCCTCTATCATTCTGACCCCGTAGCAAAAAGCTCGTTCCCTTTCCTTCTCTGTTGCCTTTCTCTTCAACTTCAACCTTCATTTCCTAAGTTCCTCCACACTTTTACAGAATCCTTTAGCATCAACATCATTACCATAGGCTCCTCAACAGCCTCTTTCATTTTCTTACGCCCTCTCCTCAATTCACTCCCTAATACTAATTCACTTTTATTATTCTTATAATCAATCTTAACAACAGCTAAATCAAATATTCTTATTCCTTTAAACAAATTAATATGTTTCGACTTGGTTCTGGTTCTGGATCATATATTGGTCCTCCTAGAACTTACTTTATAACGTTAACAAGGATTGCCTAAGGAGCATATGCCCTAGAATATAAGCAGTCAGCACTTGCCAACCACTATTTTGCTAGTATTCGTTTATTTTTCAATCTCATATGCATCATTCATTGCAGTATTTTCTATATATTAAATTATTACCTCATATCATCTTCTAGATACCAAGACCTTGAACCTAGTGTTCTCTCATAACAACAACATACCCAATCCTGTTGGAACCGGATATGGGGGATGTAGGATGTAGACAGTCACACCCCTACCCGACGGGCCTGCTTCAAGAGAGAAACTAGTGTTGTCTATTTCCTAGTATTATTTAGATATCTACTTTCAAAGTATGGCGCATCTCTAAATTCATGAATTACCATTTGAAAGGTGTAAACCACTTGAAATGCCTATTTTCAGCATAACTAGTGTTGAAGATTGGATACATCAACCCCATATGCATTGTTTCATAAAAATAAGAACAAATAACAAATTCTTATTTTGCTAGCTTTCATAGAGGAGTTTTAGTCAGGCTGAAATTCAACTTGTTCAAGTATGGGCAATGATTGAAATTTAAAACTAGAAGGCAAATGAAAACATTAAAGAGCATGAAAAGAAGGAACATTACGTGTACTTAGTTGAATATCCGCCATCATTCCGAACAGAGGATCCTTTAGTTCGCAGCAAAGCCCGTTCCCTTTCCTTTTCTCTAGCCTCCCTCTTCAACCTCTCTTCCCTAAGCTCCTCAACACTCTTCTTCCTCCTCTTCCTACTCGCCATCTCCGAATCATCATCATCATCATCGTCATTATCAACTCCTCCTCTAACATCATCATCCTTTTTTTTATTATCCATGTACCAAGGCAGCTTAACACCCTTACCAGCAACACCATACCCCAAGCGATACTTTTCGTCCTCGGGTAAAACAGGTTTAGGAGGCTCCAAAGCCTCCTTTTTCATCTTCTTGAAACCTCTCCTCAACTCATTCCCCAAAACCAACTCACTCTTATTAACAACATTAACAGATGATGGATCAAGTATCTTAATTCCTTCAAACAAGTTTATATGTTTCGATGATCTCTCTTCTACTTCTTCTTCAACCGGTGGTGGGGCTGAAGAAGAAGTTAAGCCTTTGGCTTGTCTGATTTGGTGGAGACGTAGCTGGGTGTCGTGCTTGCGAGATTGCTCTCGCTTGAGCTGGTCGTCTTTGGCGGCGGCTTCTTCGTCTTTGCGGACCTTTTCGCGGTTGTCGAAATTGTAGACATTCCATCGTTTCTGAGGGAGGATGTTCAGACCTCCGTGTCCTCCCATCACTAATTTTCAATTTAATTCTTTGTTTGTTAGGGTTTGGATCTGCAATTTATTTTTCCGGTAAATAAGTTTTGTTACCGACAACAATTCTTACTTCACTTTTTAAATAGTCCCCCTGGCCCACAACACAAGTACAATACAATTTTTTATTCTTTCGTCCAATTTAATACCTTTGACTTATTAAACTTTATATTTTTTATTTCGTATTTTTCGTTTCTCAGTTTTCTAATACAAACAAAATTATAAAAACAAAAATAAATAAATAGGCCAATGACTGATGCCAAAAAGCACACGGGGTCAAGGTGTTCCCGCCAATACACATTTTTGTGGAATAATAAAAAACCCAAAACATTGGGTACAAACTGTAAAAGAGGGTCCTTGTAACCAACCCCTTTTAAATATTCTTTGTATTTTACAGGCAATTAATTTAGGATTTGTTTGGTACACAACATGATTATTGAGGGACTATGCTTTTGCCGAAAATACCTTAAAAATTTTCTACTAATAATTAGAAATTTAGAATCCCTTTGCTTTGTGGGTTTTTCATGGGTTTTGGGTTAAAAAGGTTAAAATCATTTGTTTGGTTGCATTTATGATATTTCGATTTAGACTTGTAGCTTAAACACACGAGGTTGTATAAAAGATGGGTAGTGATTGACACACTTATAAATTTGATTAGCACACTAAATGTACCAACAGTTAAAGCAGTTTATACTTACAGTACAAATGGTTAGTGAACGTTTTGGAGTGTCTCAATCAAATATAGGAGTGGGCAAATCAACTCCCGACGTCCCCGGGATAAAATAGCCCAGTACACCTCTGTTATGGGTCTCTACTGCACAATAGATATCCGAGAAAACTACACTCTTTTACTGCTTGGAAACTTACCAAATTTTTGGTGAAAGAAGAGAAGAAATGTGTATCTGCTTTTTTGGTTTTCTCAGGTTTTTATATACACAAAAACCCGAATTAAAGAGAGTAACGTACTTGGAGATTTTCACTGAGTAAGTGGGGAGGTAGTTCATAAAATTATTGGTAGATAAAGTCTTTAAAAGACTTAACCAGCAGGAAAAAGTCCTACGAAAATTATTTGAATAATTTCCTCTTCTATAATGCTTTTAATAATTCATAAAAAATAATGTTTCAACAATCCCCCACTATAATTTTTAAAAATATTTCCATCAAGTAGTAATCAAAAAATATGCATAAGATTACAATTTAGAATAAGCAAGAGTGGCTCGTGGCCTTGAACTCTATCTTTAACATTGCACCACGCATAAACCTTTTCATAGTGTACTTTAAAAACCCGTGCTTTGATGGCCCTACACGTTTATCCTAGTATTGTGAACGCTCTAGAAATTTGCCTACAATTTCATAGGAAGCGGCCACACTTCCACATTCACATAGGTGAGTCTATCAAGAGTACTCATGTAGCTAGATACTCCACTCCAAATGGAGTATAGACGTCATTAAGAGTTTCTATTAACTCAACCTAATGTCGCTTCAGGAATTCGTGCCTCAAATTTCTAATAGCATGGTCAACTTCATATCACATCATAATTTGTTGTTACCCGTTGAACCTATTTCGTGGGATCTCCGGCTAATAGATCGGGTTACCATTATGTGTGACTCATCATTCTATATTTCGTTAAAGGATCAGCTAAGTTTTTATCCGTGTGTACATGATCCACTCTAATTGCTCCTGTAGTTAGGAACTCTCTAATGGTATTATGTTTTCGACGAATTTGTCGCTTCTTACCATTGTAATAACGGGTATGAACTTGTGCAATAGCCGCGGTACTATCACAGTGGATCAACACAGCTGGAATCGAATTTTCCCATAAAGGGATCTCAGTTGACAGACATCTCAACCAACTTGCTAGTGCTATTATTTCAGACTTCATAGATAATTGAAATATACCATTTTTTTTCAATATTAGCCTCACTGGTAGACTATAAAATATACCATCATTTTTCAAGAATGAAATACACTATGGAATCCAATAGGAACTAAACAAACAACTTTAATTGGGATAAAGGTATTCCTTTATTCTATTCTAATTCCTATACGACACACGCTTTTTTTATAAATACATCTGTCATTATCATTGGATTATTAGAGATAATTTATATCTTGTTCATGAAAATAGAGTTAACTATTTTGCTCTATCATATATAATTATTAGCTTTAAAACCCTTGTATACTCGATCACATGTTGCTTAATATTTATGTCTCTTAATACAGACTTATCAATTTGTGTTAAATTACCTTGAGCTAGTTCACATATGTAAGAAGGCAAGCAATGAGTTCGACAAAAAATTCGTAAAAATTAGCTTTAATGCATCGCTAATCCAAAAAAATACGCATACCGTGTCTACTAACATGTTGCTTTAATTGTTGGAAGTTGAATTTTGAAGCTGTATGCCAATATAATCGTACATTTCTCTCATAGTACGTTGTACGCAAGGGCGAAGGAGACCGGGAAGGGTCCCGGCCCCCTATGCCTAAGCCTGTTAGTGTATTTTTTCGCGATTTCATGTGTTAAAATTTTTTTTGTTCATCTCGGCCCTCCCATCTAATATTTTTCCGGAAAAAAAAAATTGTTTCGGCCCCCAAGAAATTTTTTCTAGCTCCGCTACCGGTCGTATGGATAAGAGGAGTGGATAGAGATGATCGAGTTTTGTAGGGATAGAAATTATTGAAAATGAAATCAAGTACAATGAAAATGAAATCAAGTGCAATAAAGCATCAAAGTACGAGTTTGCACACTAACAATACAAAGAAGTCATAATCTTAACATCGAATGGTGACATGACTAACAGATGTGAACAGGTGACATGGCATAGTACGTACGTGACGTGCCTTTAGAATACCACACAAGTAGAGTATCATAAAAGAAAGAAAACCCAAAGGAATTAAAGCTGCAACAAGCCCACAAATTAATTAGTACATTAGAACAAACAGAATAATCTTAGACAACCATAGGGTGAACGAAGAACGATTTCATGTAACTTTTCATGTCTCCCTCAGCATGAGTGAAGCCATCGTTGACGCTATATAGGACTTCACACATACGTGCAAGGTTGATTGCAGGCATAAGTAGAGGAAATGGGACAGCTGTAGGCCTGAGCGACTCTCGGTTTATAACTTTCCATGCATCTTCAACTTTTCTTGAGATATATTCACACGCTTCCTCCTCTGATGCACCACTTTCCTTAGAATAGCATTCGATGCTTGAAGCAACATGGCCTCTCTCTTGTTCCTCCTGAAATATCAATTTATAAAAATTATCTCACAACATCATTGTATTTTAGAGTCTTGATTAAATGGATGATCAAGTACGTAGTCTATATATAGTACCTTGTGGCTGACAATATCATCCATAAGTCTTACAATCACACATGAAGCTTTTATAATAGGAGGATACGAGGACACCCATTTAAAGGTATCCTCGGTGACGATATCACCCCTGCCGACATAAGATCTCGCTATCATCAAGCCATAGGTACCAGTCACCATTGACACAGACATGTACTCCTCAAGAGTTGGCATGTACCCCTCTTTTAGCCATCTGGCTTCTACCAAGTAATTGCGAACCAACTCTTTTGCCTGCATGTATTGTATCCTAGATGAGACAATCGCATAACATCATATTTATCCAAATCATGAAATACAAAATTAAAGAATATATAATTTACCATCTCCTTGACATAGTGAATTTGATATGTTTTTCCCTCCTTTTCAAGTGATTCCTCCATTTCCACGTGAAGATTCACGAGCTCTTGATATATTAGTTTCATGTATTCTGGAAGCATATCCAGGCAGCTTATTGACCATCTAGAAATTATGCAATTAACTGATTATACGAACTAATAATGGGGCTACTTTGTTAGTATAAAAGCATAATGTATACTGTTTACCTTTCAACAGCTTGTGTAAAGATTTCGAGTTCTTCATAAGTACCATAATTATCAAATGTATCATCTAAAACGACTAACCACATGCATGTTTTCATTAGGAACATTCTTGTTCGAGCATGTTGAGGCTCGTAATAGATGGATAGTATCCAAAAATAGCCTTCCACCACCCTGTCTCGAACATAAGGAAGCTTATTTTGGAGGTCCAAATCCTTCCACCATCTAAGACAAAAAATTAAGAGTATAAACAAATTAAACCAAGTGAACTGCCCTATGATTTGAGCTATGCATGAGGTCTGAGTTTTGACCCTATATTATGTTTGCTTAGTACCTTAGCCAGATTAAACTCTAAATTAGCTAAAAAAAACAATTTGAATAGACTGTGTGTATGGTACGTACTTGCAAATGTGGCTAAGTTCCTTTTTGTGCATCGACTGAAGCACGCTAAAATCTAATTTTGCAAGCTTCAGTAAGACCTCATCGTGGGATGTTTCTTGTTGGTAGATAGGCATGTAATGCAACGCCTCAATCCTTGCCAGCCTTCTCCTAAGTGGCTGCTTTAACGCTTGGTGTATTTGGGTTCTTAGGGAAGAGTCACAAGAAGGATCCTTGGCTATGATGTCAAGGTGAACTTTAGTGAACTCGAGCGCATTATCTAGTATTGTTTCATCTTCCACCCTCATAAATGCCGCTTCATACAGAGCAAGAATTCCCTGAGCATCATTACATAAGGATTCCTTAAATTTTCCCTTCTCGTCCATAAAGTCCTTGAATACTCCTGTAGCATGACCGAAAGTCCTTTTAAAACAAGTGTTATATATTATGAGGCACTTCATAAGTTTGATATCTATATTCTAATTGATTGACTTGAAGAAGGTGTGAATGATCATGTGCAAGTAAGGTTGTGAGGAAAACCTGATGAGACGTTGAAGCCTTGTTGTCGTAGGAGTCGGAACCAAAGTGAAATGCTTTGTAGGTTTTCTTTATCGACCCACTGCTCGGCATATGTAACATGGATATGCTGCAAGGCTTCTTCAATCTCCTCTTCAAAATGATAGGCTATGCCAAGCCGTTGGACTGCATCAATAAGTTCTATCAACTTGACATGCTGCATCGGTTCATTAGAACCTTTGATCGTTATTAGCTCTTTTTTGACTTCCTCTTTGAGCTCTTCAACGAGTTGTTTCTTCATAACCAAATCTTCTGGCTGCAAGTACGAAAATTGAAATATGATATACAATTCCAACAAAATGGACAAAAAAGCAATATAATGAAGTAGAAACATATATAAGAACGTACCTCATCATATGTAAGAAATTGATCTCCCCATATGCTAGCATTGAAATTCATGGTATGGCGGATAACATCTTGTTTCGTGCTAACTTTATCGTCAACTACCAAAGGTGACGTAGATGAAGAGAAAGAAACACTAGAAATAGGAATAGTCGACATCTCAAAATCTTGCGAGTTTGATGTTGAAAATGGAATCAAGTGAAGCAAATATATAGGCAATGCAAGAGGAACAGGTTCATGTGCATCTCATAATTGACAGCTTTGACCCCACAGCTATAACACAGTTCTAACTGTCACAATATATTTTATCCCAAAAATAAAGAACGTAAATCGATAGGGTTAGTTACCGCTTGTTATATCATATTAATGTCGGCGTCGTTAGTATGTGTTTTTTTATAGGCAATTAAGTACGTAAGACTACTCTATATAGCTAGCGTTAATTAGTTTTAGTTAAGTCGGGGGCATTGCTACTGTATATATTTTCATCCTCTCGATCTTTTTCTTCCATTATTCAAGCAATATATATGCATTTAAAGAGAACTTATGTTAGTTATGCTGCCACAGTATAGCTATTTACATTACCGGTAAAAATTGAAGTATTGGAGATAAATCTGAGAAAAAGTTACACGTCCTAATTAACTTGAATAATATTTACAAAATAACCAACGAACATGCATGCATGGTCGTCTTAGCTTACTTACTAAAATAGTGATTATAAGGTTTACTTTTTGGTTGAATATGTTTTTTAAATAGATAACGGCGATGCATGGTCGTCTTAGCTTAATATATAACGGAGTGTTTTATTATTGTGACATGACCTTTTAAACTGATGGTAACGGAGATGAAGAGAAACTCAAGTACTAGAGAAAATGACATGCTGAGATTAATGTAAATATTAAAAATAAAATAATTAAATTAGCCTTGTTGACGTTGTGCTTGTATCCATCACTAAATAGCTTATTCTCTTGATTTATTTACAGGAATATAACTAATATGTGTGAAATAATATAAGCAATCTGCAATTAAGCGGCTTAGCTNGAAAAGCGAGCAATTATTTTAATATAAAAGGTTATTAACGGGGATATGTCCCCGTTGAAAGTGTGCCAAATTTTATTTAGTGTCAAACCTTTAACGGGGACATGTCCCCGCCAAAACATGTGATGCCACGCTGGCATCCACGCTGGCATGTTTGACCAGGCGAAACGCTGTGGGACCCACCTGTCCCCGGGGAAAATGTGTTTCGTCCCCGCCAAAAGGTTACACCGACAGCCTTTTAGCGGCAGACTTTCGCCGGGGAGATGTCCCCGGCGAAACGTATTGACGGGGAGAAGTCCCCGGCGAAAAGATGGGTCTTGTCCCCGCCAAAAGCAGTGTCTGGTGTAGTGTAAATAGCTTATTCTCTTGATTTATTTACAGGAATATAACTAATTATATGTGTGAAATAATATAAGCAATCTGCAATTAAGCGGCTTAGCTTTTGTTAGTTGACTTGTGATATATTAGTACCTATATTACTCCCCAAGTAATTTTATGTTGAAAATTAATCATTATAAGTTCCAATATTATTCTACATATACCTACCAGGAAGATTGGCTGTAATATTTCAAAAGCTAATTAATTAAGCACAACCAGACCATTAATTAATTAAGAATGAGTAACAGTACTAGTCATGACTCATGATTGAGAGTGGATCGCCTTTTTCTTAAAAAGATAGTAGTTATAAATAATTACAGAATATCAACAACCAAAATACTAAAAGCTAGTGTCCTTGAAGAATAGCTAGCGTTAAAAGTACTACGTAATTTGGTCTTTGTGAGTGTGCTATTGTTTAACCTTTTGTATTCGGCCTTTCAATAAAATAAATTATGTCTAGGTGATGTGACGATGAAATTGTTACAAAGAAAATACTAGAATATTAATCGTGTCAAATACTTTAATATTTTTTCAAAGTCTCTTTTCAACGAAACCTTATGGAACATACTAAGTTGAAGAAGGTATATCTGTAAATGGTTAAAGGAATCTCACCTTAATTAGTATATATTCTCAAAAAGTCTTTGCGAGTGTGCTCAACTTTAATTCTGTAAAATTATGGTACTGTAGTGCCTTTCAAATTTCAAGAAACAACTACGATATTGTAGTTGTGTCTGTGTCCTGAATCATGTTAATATTTTTTATAAGCATGTTTACTTTATTAGCTTATGAATTATACGTTAGTCGGCCCAAGCCCGTTTGTAGGTTTATCCATAAAATTTATCTAGGGTTGTGTTATCTTGTACTCTAGATAATGTCAATGAATAATAAAGGATGAACTATGGAGTTTATCATCCAACATAGTACTTTATTAGCCCGTATTATGTACTTTGTAATGGGCTCTAGCCCATAATCTAGAATAGTCGGTATATGGCTATATATGTTCGATGTATTGTTAATTGTTATGACAGGAAATCAAATATTCTCTCAATCATATACCGAACATACTTATCTTCTCATCCTCGTAAAAATATATGACAAGTTATCAAAGGTTGTTTCAGTAGATACATAACAATAACTTGGACGGGTTCAAACCAATTACAAAGGTCATAAATATCTTTACTTGAAAAATGAACATATCTTTCTATATGATATACTTTGAAAGTTTTATTATCTTTTTTACGTAGACATTTATAGTTTTACAACAATATATGACACATAAGATTTGAATTTTAAGATTTTAGCTTAAAGTTGGACAACACATGAAATTTTTTAGGTTTTCACTTTTTACTGGCTTGGGTATTGATAATTCACACTAAAACATCACATATGAATATATGATTTATGATTTGAGTTTGAATTCGCTTATGATTCGTACATGTTGGGTTTAGAGTTTAAGACTTATCTTCAGAGTTACTTAATTTGTGGTTGAAATGTTGTTATGTTCAAATGTACATCTATTTATGTTTACTAGGCGAGTACCCGTGCATAGCAACGGAATTCCTAGCGGCAGATAATTAACGATTTTGTGATATTGTGGTGAGTGTTTTGTGTGACGTTCAAAATAGAACGTGAAAAGATCAAAATATAATTGCAACCGGTTGTAACATGTGACAATTCAACTATAGCAAAAGTTCTTAACATGTATCAAACGACATATAAAAATATTTAGTAAGACTGACAAAAAAATAAAAAGTAAAATTAAAAAAAAAACTGTAAACCCTTTTCCGACCAATTACTCAAGTCGCAACAGTTGGCGTTGGAATTTCTTCCTCTTCTTCATCATCACTTGAGATGACAATAATGTCATTCCAATTCCAATTTATCAAGTTAGGATTGTAAAACGAAGGTGTAAAAAAAACAAAAAAGACTAAATAGTAGATCGAACCAACCAACCCCGAATGTAAAGATATGCGAACGTGAAACGAACCTCACGATCATCGTCAATATTCTTTTCATTTTCATTGCCATGTCTATTGTGAATGAATGTAAACAAGATGAAATTAAACTATTCATTAGTGTTCTTTAAGTTTGAAGTTTAAATTGAAGAGATGAACACAATTTCCCGCCATGTGTTTAAAGAGATGAATCGTTTGTGAATCTTTTCCTTCATTTAAATTTCCCAACCTTTAAAATGTAGATACAAATTTGGTTCAAATGGTTTACCATGCAAAATGTTAACAATAGCATTGATGGTGATTGCAAAAAAATCATAGTTTCCTCTTTAAACTTTAAACAAAACATTCAATACTAATTTGGAACAAGTTATAGTAATTATTGGTTTTGTTTTTAATCATTGCACATCTTACATTTAACAATAGCATTGATGGTGATTGCAAAAAAGTCATAGTTTCCTCTTTAAATATTAAACAGCCCGTTCAATACTAATTTGGAAGAAGTTACTCAAATTACTTTTTGTTTTTAAGCATTCCACATCTTAAAAATTACTTTCCTTTCAATGTTTAAACGCATGTATGTCAACATCTTTTCAGTGTTCAAACGCATGCATGGCAACATTTAATACCCGCGCATAGCGTCGGAAATTCCTAGCGGTAAATAGTTGTAGTGATAAAAAAAGTTAATGGATTATAAACGAAAAATAATAAAAGTTTGACGGTTTAGAGATTAAACATAATGTTTTGAAACCCGGTTTGACCCATCCGGTTCAACTGGTTGGGGTCGAAAAAATATGTCAAATTAAATCGTTTTTTATATTTTTGAAATCCAATTAGACCTATTTGGTTTTAGGTGACCCAACTCGATTTTCGACAAATAATATGATAATTTAACTTGTAAAGTTTTTTCTCTAAAAAAGATTAAAAAAATGTAAGTTTTGACGTCATACTTTTTGAAAGTTATTGTTTTTTTACTTGCAACAACGTTATTGTCTTGTAATTGCAACCAGTAAACCAAGATTGCATCAGTTTTAAATGCATATTTATTAATTTATTTTATTTCTAAATCATATCGTCATTATATAAGAAATAATATGATAATTTAATTTGTCAAGGTATTTTTCCAAATGACAATTTCAAATATAAAATTTTGAGTTGGGTCTCACTTTTATATTGCTATTACTTGCTTTCAAACCTACAACCCCGAAACCATATTTTCATAAATTCTTTTTCTTTGTAGCCTTGTCATTGGGTTTCCCAAAATAATGGAATCAAGTCTTATTCTTTGTGGACCACATTTAGATTATTACGAGTGGGTGAGGCCGGGTGTTGCTGCGGGAGTGCTGTGTTGATGTATGTCTATAAAAGACCAATAGATAACCTGATGCGCCTATCAGGTTCCTGTCCACATGCATGATTAAACCCCACTGTTGTGTGCTAAAGAGCTCACCGTTTCAGAAGCATAAAGAATGGCATGCATCTAAGAATATGCAGCGAAACAATACATTTCTCTGACTCATAAGAATGAGAGCCATACCTGGAAATATTGAAATTACAAAGCAAAGAGAGGATTGATAAAGCTAATAAGAAAATCAAACTAACCGTGTATAAAAGGACCGTAAAAATGTTTAAAACAAAACCCTAACTAACATCAGTCGCAAACATTTAGCACCAACCATCCAAGACTAAAAAACTAACCATTACACCCTAACAAAACAAACAACCTAAGAAATTAGAATTACTAACACCAAGTAAGCCTTTGGCCATCTGCAACATGCTAGTTCTCAATCAATCTCTCTGCAAAAAATAAATAAATAAATAAATAAATAAATAAATAAATAATAATAATAATAATAATAATAATAATAATAATAATAATAAAATAAAATAAAATAAAAATTGTTCAAGATTTCAAGGGTTACGACTTACCAGTTAAAAAGCCAAAATGATTATTAGAGTGAATTACATAAATGGTCCTTGTGGCTTGCTCAAAATTAATACATTATTCGCTGGCCCTTGATTAGATACAAAAGCAAAACCAAATGTAGATAGTAAGAGTCAATTTTGGTACACGTGAAAAAGGTTGGTTGGGTCAAATGGGATATACTCACAAATACTTTTAACATAACGTGTTAATGACAATTAGAAAACAATATTATTGCAATAAAATGGTTGTCTTCGCGATAGTAAATCATTTAAATACATATTTATTTCATTCATTAATAAAAAAAAACATACCAAAAAGACGTTTAAGTAAAACTACACATGTAGCAGGAATACTAATGAAGAAGCGAAACATGCCTGAATATCAACTTCATCGATAATAACGGGTGGCTTATCAATGCTACAAAGAGCTTTAAGAAGCACCTGGTATAAACCTAGGCCTCAACAGTCAATACACTTAAAAAAAAGTTAACTGAACGACCCTGTACATGATGCAAATCCGGTTGTCTATCGACCGAAAAATCAGAAATGTGATAATGAAGAAGACATGTAAAAAAATAGTCAAAAAAAATGTTCTTAATGTATCAGAGTAGATTTAGCAAGAAGAAACTCTTGGCTTTAATATCTTTGTAAAAATTATGAAACTTTGAAAATGGCTTAGGAAATGAGTACCTTCACTGGTATTTAATAAAGAAAAAAAGATAAGTTATTTAACCCAACCAACTTGTATGAACTGTAGATACTATGAATACTTCATAATCGTCACGACACATCACTTATTTGTAAACTTATTGTTTTATCAGTAACCGTTTTTTTTTCCTTTGCTGGAACAGAACAATTAACGTCGAATCAACTGCTATTGTAAATGTCTACGTAATTCATGATACTTAACTTTAGCCGCTAGTATTTGCCATCAGTCTGTAAATTGTATAACTAACCATACTAAGTAACAAAACGCTAAAGCTATTAGCAAAAATAGAGCCTTTCCCACAGATAACATCATATTTGGGAAACCAAGGTTATCAATTAATCCGTAACTCATTGAAATCAAGAAGGTCCATGATATCATCAAAACTAAGCGTTATTAGTAAGAAAGATATTCGAAATATGTTCTTACCATTAATGTCGCCTCTGCCGTTATGGCCTTTGGTTCGGTAACTGTATTTAATCTAGAAGCACACATCAGAGTGATCCTAACAGCCACGTGAAATTGAATATGCTGATGCGAGTGTCGAATATGCTTAAATTAAGTCAAAAGGATACCGGGTATCAGTCAGTCTGTGTGAGGAAAAAAGAATTCACATTAGCAACAGTCAAATAAATTTACATGGTTTAGTAACTTCAGTATACAGTTAGATAAATAATCATGTTAACTCGAAAAATACCCAAATACCAAAAACTCTTAAGGCAAAATCGAACCAACCTACATAACCCTGACCAGATTCAGTCAGTATAAAAAAATGTGCTGATAATGCAGGAACCCGGTTACGCAGGTACTAATAGATTTTCTTGCCTTGGGGTACGGAGGTTTTGCGTTCATTGTTTCCAACCGAACTGCTAGTACCACCTGTAACAACAGATTGGAATGAATTACTCTAACCCAAACCATCATCTATATCTTGTATGCAATAATGTAGTCATGTAAAAACTGATAAATCGACCTACGTCGAGTGGCTGAACGATTTCGTGTGATGATGGTACGTCGGGACACAGGAGACAGGATCCTTCCACGATGTTTCGTTGATATCTGTAACTACACGTTCCAAAGAATCAGTAAGATATAAACTAAGGTTTTCTTTACAGCTTTTCTTTACATCGGGGATAAGATATAAACGACTGTTTGGGTCTTACTTTCCCGTGTTCTTATATCATAGTCGTGGTAGTCAAATTTAATACCTGTGTAGTGGGTCATGTTCTTCGTTGCTGATCTATAAAGCTCTTCTTAAAGCTCTTCTGCTCGAACACCAAGTTAATGAGTCCAACGCCACATGGACATCTGAAAAAGTAAATGTCTTGAGTAAGATGAATAGTTACAATGAGAGACTGCATAAATCCTGAAAAAAGGTATCCCCATACCTTAAATGTTAGATCCTCGATATGTGAAAAGTACATGGTTACTGCCATCAGTCCGGCAAGTAAGTAAGCACTCTTTGTTACTTCAGGTGTCAGCTTTTGGTTTCCTGCATTTCGTGCCCAAAGAATATTGTAAATAACTAATAAGTTGCAGCACTCATGCTATCAGCTGCAAATTGCAACGCGCGGACAATATGTAAATCGTTAATATGTTGAAGCAACCAAGGTATAAGCTACAACCACGATTTACATATTTTGGTCCAAAAGAATATTTTAAAGGCGGTAGATGTTGGAGCAACCACGTTATCAATATCTAAATCGTTAATTCTATATTAAATAACTATACATGTTATGAATTTACCTTAAAGGTCAGGCCTTTATCCAAAGATAATGTTCGACAAAATGAAAGTAACAGGTTCGTTTTGCTTACCTCAGTTCCAGCAATGTTGTTGGCAAGGCTTATTCCAGCAATCTTCTTTTCAACCCATTACCTTACCCAATCGGCCATTTTTATACCGATCTGCTGCTCTCTATCTGTTCGACTGTATAACAACAAATTACGCAAAGCTAAATCCATAAGCACAAAATATGGATATTGAAAGTGATCAATTTAAAAGGAAATATACCCTTTGTAGTTTCTCTTCCAAGGTCTGTGTCACTCGCGCCTTCTTCCTATTTTTGTCTACAGAAAAACGGATTCGTCTACCATTCTGAGCTGTAAAAGCCTATCATGTGGTTTTCCCATCTCAGCTTTCAATAATCCTGATCCTTAGATTGGGTAAGTTTTGGGCATGTAATCGATTAAAACACAAATTAACCATAAATCAATTAAAACATCCAAATTGTTGCTAATTTGTTCCACCTAAAATTATGATCAAAACACCATATTCTGTTTGCGGAACCACACCCGGATCAAAGAACCAAAATCCTATCAATACCAATTTAAACCAAACACAAATTAACCACAAAAATTACCTTTCAAAACCTAATTGATAGTCATAGATCTAAAATATAATATAAACATACACAAATAAGCCTACAAAAATTCTTTAATTTTAGATCTTTAAGAAACACCAAAACAACATCATTACCTGAAAAGCCTTTCGTTTAAGGCGAGTTTCCGGCGAGGTGGTGGCGGGTCGGACATGGTGGTGGCTGTGGAGGCTGCGACGTGATGGGTTGTGGCATGGTGGAGGTTGTGATGTGGTTGGTGTATTTTGTATGTGTTGTGTGTGGATTGTGATGTGATGTTGTTGATTTGCAATTTCGTTTTCATTCATTGCTTTCCATCCATAGTTGATTTGCAGTTTCGATACATTCATTGACCAGGCAAAATGGCATTCCATTTACATTTATTGGTTGACAAGGGTAAAATGGGGATTGACCGAAAGTTCAGTTTTTCACATTCTCCTTTGACCATTTTTCTTTTATAAGTAGTAAAGATAAAGATATAGATATAGTTATGATTTTTGTTCAACATCCCATGTTATTTTTATGACATGCGATATTTACTTATGCGATTATAGTCTCTGGTCCAAAAATCATATAAATTACATGTTAAGAGCTAAAAAAGTAGTATGTGACCAGCTATAAATTTAATTTACAATGCACAAAATGGTGTAACTTCTAAAATTATATAAAAAGGGTTACTTACTACTTGTTGACTAAGGTCTGAAATTTACATATTAGTAAATCACATCTGAAATATCACGCAAAATTTATTACCGAAAGAAAAGAAATGAGAGAGCAAAATAGAAAGTCGTTGAAAGTAAATGAAAACGCTCATCTATTGAAAGAAAACAAGATGTTCGTCGCAGTAAATATAATTTGTTACTTTTTAGACATTCACGGTTTTTTATATCCCTCTGAATGAACTTAGCTCTATATTTTATTGACTGTATGTGCAAGTATCCACGTGTATATAGCCTAGTTTACATTATGGTGGATTAGAGCATCCGTATAAATGAAAATTACATTACAGAAAGCCAAATCCTCTCATCTTGAACATATACTTTTAAAATATGAATTCGCACAATTGAGATCGCTTCTCGTTTCCTATGTGCTTTTCGATAATATATGCACTCTCTTCCACGCCAGCATTCAAGCAATTCATCCTGTGCCTGTGACCCAAGGATGAGCATTAGATTTTTTAACATTCCAAGTTTTCTTATAGAAACGACAACCATTTTCCCAAAATTCAACTTTAAACTGGGTGCGCAACACTTAAACCGATCATGTTTCGCCTTGAGCCAATATGATGTTTTGGAAATTTAAGAGTCAAACAGCTGACACATAAAGTCAAACGTAGACTTTTTCCTTGGTACGAGTACAACAATACTCCCTCTGGTCCAAATACTTGTTTGAGATTTTGACACAATTTTTAAAAAACGCAACTACACAAATAGAGTTCATAATCCTATTTATCCTTGTAGGTCACACAACATACTTATTAGACAGATAGATAAAGCTATTTTATGGTAGACGTTACCAAGTAAAGTGATCTTCGCAACATATAGAGCCAGCAATAACTGAAATTCCTGCTGCTTTCCTATAATTCAAGATTTTTAAACACACACTATGAGCAGTCAAGACCTTCTTGATATCATATCGAAAATTACAGCATTAAGAGCAAAAAGAAGGTTGTAGATTCTAATGAAGATACCAACATACCAGGTTGCGTTGTGCATGTCATAAAACTTGTCAAAGGCTTTATCAAAGCAGACGTGACAAACAAGAAGATCCTTGATACTGGTGACCTTACAAGTTGATTTACAGCATTTAACCTATGTAATTCATTTCATAATCATTACAAAGAACAAAATATAGTACAAAAACACCGTGTGAATAATAAAAACCAGCTGATGTGCTGTTCTCAGCAATTTTCCGAGTATAAAATTATTTCTACAAAGGTAACTTCAACACACACAGCAGTCACAATATGTATTTTAAAGCTGCGGTAAAGAATACTCACAAGACGGTTTAGCTTATATGAGTAGTACTTTGTATGGGAGGGGTGTCTCTGTATATGCTCGACCAAGTGTCCTGCACTGGAAAAGGAACAAAGTTTAAAACTATTGTCTAATCTATTCTGATCTTGTGATATAAACGAATAAAAACAGCAAATAACTAAGAATATAGGTTTAATCTGCTGACTAAGATGTCAATAAGCTCTCCGAGTGGATACCAGTTAAATAATCCATACTATTCATCATTCAACATAACAAGAATTACACCCCTAAAGCCTTATTTATAATAAAATATATTCCGATCGTACCATCTAATCGGAAAGCAGTGTTCAAGACTTGCAAGATAGGTCTTGATAAAAATCATACACCCTCCATCCGATAACATATTTAACTAATTATTTTCTAGATGTCTCAAAATATAAACGACTGTTCCTTTTCGGTGAAGTTACAAAACAGATTACTTATTCCCCTGTTTGTGAATGTTGATTACGATCTGCAAAAATTATCTGTTTTCCTAGGGGGTACTTTGCAATTTTTTTTAAGAAGGAAGATGTAATGTACAAAACGAATACTATTGTTAACTAATGTAAGTAACATGGTCAACGGACAAAGTCCTGAGCGAGTATGCGATGTCCCAGTTGTAAATAACTTCAGCTTTACATGGATACCATTCTCAGTCAGCCATTTTAATAGGCATCTTTGTGAGGTAACTGAGATTTGGCTTCAAAGATGTAAAATTATACAAAAACGATATAAGGCAATGAAAAACTATAAGCCAATTGTGAGAGTTTCTTACCTATCACAAAATGAAACTCTACAATCAAGGCACGTGGCCAAAGTAGTTGATCTATGGCAGGCGTTGCACTTGGCTGCAGCTGACTTCTTACCGATTTGGTGGCATCTGCACATAAAGAAAAACGTTTAACAATCACCAACAGACTTATATGGTCATAAACTCATACCATATTTAACTTTGTAGGTTGTATAACATTTAAATGACAATAATGTTATTAGATTAGTGCTAATCATACTCCTGTGAAAATTGCTGCGCATGACCAAGCACATAATTTGCTTTGTCCTTATTTCAAAAGTGTCTAAAGTACAAAAACTTGCAATGAGAAGGCTAAAAGAGTAATTATGATTGCTATATGTAGCAAGCAACTTTACAGCAAAAAGGTGGAAGCGAGTGATTGTCACAAATTAACTATTACCACTTTAACTGAATATTTTAAGGCAACAAAACATGAGTTGATACACAAACCAGTAAAGATGGAGTATCTAACAAACCTTTTGAATAGTTCAAGAAGATCCTTGGGTATACGACTTGATCCACTTACAGATGATGATGCCTGCATAAAGAAACAGCTTAGATCTCGGATTGAAGAATCTTCAGCAAGAAGAACAGAAGAGAAAGATTGAAGATTCGACATCACCACTAAACAATCTTCAGCAAGATGACCGGCATTTTTACATTTCCAACTAAAATAAACAGCGACAGAATTAAATTCAGGTTAAATAAAGCGAGCAGTGGGGTGCATACATGCACACCACAATCACATACTATGGTTACTCGTTCTAAAAAATCATCTTTTTATAAGCTTTGTGAGCGTTATTTTCCAAAGAATGCAATTTTTGTTAAGAGATTTATTTCAATGTATGTTGACGAGTGACAATACCATTCATAAGTACATAGGTTAGATCGCTTTGTTGACCAGCGATGACGGTTAAAATCCCAAGTATCTCCGCCACTTTCATAAACTTGTGATGGGAATATGCGTTCAGATGATGCTTCAGCTATGTTCTGGCTGCTTGAAGGCGCCTACACAAGTAATTAGAAGGTCAATTTTGAAAAAAAAAGCGGTGACAGAAAAATGAAATTGGCATGTCTTATATAGCAGTTACTTTGTTTCTGGTTAACTTGGATACAGAAGATGCACTAGTTAGAGTAATGTTAGTTGTTACAACATTCAAAAAGCTAAAAATGCTAACAATTGTGTTGGATACAGATCCTTTTCGCTATAAGAAACAAGCAACCCGTCCTTAAAATCAAGTACTTACAGATTATGACACTATTGCATAACATTAACAAATCAGGTAATAATGATCCATGAAGTACAGTACCTGAAAAGTTTTGTAATTGTCCAAAAGTTGAGCTTTGCAATCGATGCTGCAGATATCATCATCAGTCTGCAAAAGAATAGGAAAGACCCAACAAAACCGTGTCAGCTTGAATAACGCATGGATAAAGTGGGCAGATATAACAAAAAGTACCTCATCACAGATATATTCCCCGTATTTTCCACAGACCACACACACGGGCTCTCCTGGAACAGGAAAGCGTTGCTCACTTATCTCTTTCACATGATCAGCATTGTTCTTATTTCCTAAAGTAATTGTAGCATGACAAAAGAAAACAAAGATTAAAAAGTCATATGTGACAGGAATTGGAATCATAAGTAACAACAGGTAGCGTAGCAGAGCAGAGGAGAGAGATATAATTAACATATCATCTACATTACATATGAAGTGATGTGTAAATCAAGTTTAGTTAGATTTTGGAAAACATAAAATTTGGTAACTAGGAATGGGAGAGGTGAACCGACCAGAAGCATTATTTGCAGGGTTGTTTTGTTGATGGATATCGTGGATTGAAGCAGGGTATTGATTGTGTTGATCACCTATATATATATATATATATATAGTAGCCATTAATTAAATACTAGTAGTAAGAAAGATAGAGAAAAAGGGAAAAGTTTGGGGGATGGAGGATCAACTTATTAATCGTCGTCCGGAAGGGTCCTGCAAAGAAAGAATAATAACTTAACATAATGAGAGATTGAAAAGAATATATAATAAATGTAGTAGTAAGTGATTTTAGTATTATGTTGTCACAAGAAATATATAATTTACCCAAACATGATGAATTGATAATTGGCCGCCGGGTTGAGTTGTTTCCTTCCTGCAACATGTTTAGATACAAAAACATGACCGGCCATACAGGAATTAATACAAAAAAAAAAAAAAAAGGTTTCTTATTAAAAAAAAAGAAATATAAACCTGATTTTGAGAATATAATCATGGTGAGACATGGGCCCATCCTTCTCCGGAAGAGGAGGAGAAGGTGAGTTGATGATCCGTGGTCTCTTATAATGACGGCGGTTGGATTCATCCTCATCATCCTTATTTATTGGAGTGGGGTTGTTGTTGTTGTTGGCAATTGAATAATAATTATAAGCTTTGAGGTTTTCAAGAGCTGAGCTTAGATCCAAATCTTTTCTGTAAACATATGAAGGGTTCTTGCACAAAAACTCATTACTATTATTCTTTCTGCTTCCCATTTTCTTCTTCTTCTTCTTCTTCAGTTATTATTAATCATTTTCTTTTCTCCTCTTGTTTTTAAATCACATAATACTAAAAGTACCAAACACCTCCCCCAACTTTTACTCTCAACCAAATCACCTCTTTTATATACCCCCCACCACATTTCTAAAGTGACTAATCAACCCATCCACCTCTTAACAAAATTACCCAAAAATACAAAAAATATTTTAATACATATATGTCTAACAACTTAACTCTCTCTCTATATAATTATTTTCATCATCTGCACAATTAATTAACTTACGTACTGCTCATACTCTACAAACTTAATTTCACACTATATATGTAACTTGGTTACGGCCTTCATGCCTTCTTATGGAGCCATATATGAATGGGGTACATGCAGCATATATACTTGCTATGAAAAATCAATTCTATCATCATGCATGTATTCAAACAACTCTTTTTACCAAAACCATGCATATATATATATATATATTTGTTCAAAGCTTCTTATGCTAATTATAATAAGTTGTTCGGCTCTTACGGTTTCATTTCAGCATCTAAGTAGACAGTTCTAGCTACAACTGAAATACCCAGAGATCGATAGTCTCTTCCAGTAACAATTCTGAGCATACAAGAAAGGAAACGATCAAGAACAAGTAATTGTAAACACAGGGGCCCTCGGTGGTGGAATCGTAGGGCGAGTACGTTTAGCCGTATAATGGCTGGAAAAATGAGTTATGATTGAGGGGTGTGATAATAAGGGTGTCTTGTCAATGGAGTACCAATATATAAGCACCCTTCTAAAATTTACTTTCACAAAAAGGATAAACAAGTGGTTTTTTCCCTACAAGGACAATCGAAGCGAACCTAATACTTTGGCATGACAAAACAATCCCTTGCTGTACTATAATAAAGCAACCTAAAGATTTGCTACTTTGTTCTGTGATCTAACTTTCTTCTATGCCGACCACAAATGTTTAAGTCTAACGGCTTCATTTGCCACAGAAGTATAGTAGCTTCTTTATCAGGTACTTTCCCACACCTATCTCTCTACCACGGACCATTTTTTGCGCTCTTTGGACATCTGAAATTGATAGCCATGAACCATCTAACTGTAGGTGAAATTGTACCTAT
The DNA here is from genome assembly GCA_014162995.1 of Artemisia annua. Taxonomy (NCBI): domain Eukaryota; kingdom Viridiplantae; phylum Streptophyta; class Magnoliopsida; order Asterales; family Asteraceae; genus Artemisia; species Artemisia annua. The sequence continues at coordinate 35,220 of LBNU01023404.1, forward strand.
CCCTACCGCTATGGTTTGACTTATGAGCACCATGGTTTCTTATTAAAAAAAAAGAAATATAAACCTGATTTTGAGAATATAATCATGGTGAGACATGGGCCCATCCTTCTCCGGAAGAGGAGGAGAAGGTGAGTTGATGATCCGTGGTCTCTTATAATGACGGCGGTTGGATTCATCCTCATCATCCTTATTTATTGGAGTGGGGTTGTTGTTGTTGTTGGCAATTGAATAATAATTATAAGCTTTGAGGTTTTCAAGAGCTGAGCTTAGATCCAAATCTTTTCTGTAAACATATGAAGGGTTCTTGCACAAAAACTCATTACTATTATTCTTTCTGCTTCCCATTTTCTTCTTCTTCTTCTTCTTCAGTTATTATTAATCATTTTCTTTTCTCCTCTTGTTTTTAAATCACATAATACTAAAAGTACCAAACACCTCCCCCAACTTTTACTCTCAACCAAATCACCTCTTTTATATACCCCCCACCACATTTCTAAAGTGACTAATCAACCCATCCACCTCTTAACAAAATTACCCAAAAATACAAAAAATATTTTAATACATATATGTCTAACAACTTAACTCTCTCTCTATATAATTATTTTCATCATCTGCACAATTAATTAACTTACGTACTGCTCATACTCTACAAACTTAATTTCACACTATATATGTAACTTGGTTACGGCCTTCATGCCTTCTTATGGAGCCATATATGAATGGGGTACATGCAGCATATATACTTGCTATGAAAAATCAATTCTATCATCATGCATGTATTCAAACAACTCTTTTTACCAAAACCATGCATATATATATATATATATTTGTTCAAAGCTTCTTATGCTAATTATAATAAGTTGTTCGGCTCTTACGGTTTCATTTCAGCATCTAAGTAGACAGTTCTAGCTACAACTGAAATACCCAGAGATCGATAGTCTCTTCCAGTAACAATTCTGAGCATACAAGAAAGGAAACGATCAAGAACAAGTAATTGTAAACACAGGGGCCCTCGGTGGTGGAATCGTAGGGCGAGTACGTTTAGCCGTATAATGGCTGGAAAAATGAGTTATGATTGAGGGGTGTGATAATAAGGGTGTCTTGTCAATGGAGTACCAATATATATAAGCACCCTTCTAAAATTTACTTTCACAAAAAGGATAAACAAGTGGTTTTTTCCCTACAAGGACAATCGAAGCGAACCTAATACTTTGGCATGACAAAACAATCCCTTGCTGTACTATAATAAAGCAACCTAAAGATTTGCTACTTTGTTCTGTGATCTAACTTTCTTCTATGCCGACCACAAATGTTTAAGTCTAACGGCTTCATTTGCCACAGAAGTATAGTAGCTTCTTTATCAGGTACTTTCCCACACCTATCTCTCTACCACGGACCATTTTTTGCGCTCTTTGGACATCTGAAATTGATAGCCATGAACCATCTAACTGTAGGTGAAATTGTACCTATCCCTACCGCTATGGTTTGACTTATGAGCACCATGGTAGTTGACCATTTATAATCAGATTCTCCATTGCAAAATTTGAGAGACCAAGGCATCAAGTAGGTTCTGAGTATTGCCTCTACTAAGACCAGAGCGTTTAGAAGACAGAACCCTACTAAACATTGTTAAAATAGACTTCGTGTATGTAAAACGCATGGTAAAAACCTTGGATTGCAAGGGTGATTTAGTGGCCATAAGGAAAGCAAGTGAATTAGTGTGGCGTGGGGTTGAACTTCAGGATATGTGGCTTAAAAATAGTCTCACGAACATACAAGAGAATAGTCTTCAATGGTTATTGGAAGAAATAACTTTAAACAGAGACCAAGAGATCCCTAATAACTGGTCAATCAACGCCATAGCTGCTAACTCGATGTACAGAATATGCCAAACCATAATGGTAGACTACCAAGTAAGTGAACATGTGGCAAATGAAAAATTGTTTGAGCAATTATCAAAATGATAACTTTTATATGGAGTGCATGCTTCTTAAACTTAGCTCGTATAATCTCTATGAAATGCTATAGCAGTTTCATTGGGAAGAGTGAAGAGAGTGTACCAACTGCAGCTAACCTGCTATGTTAAACCAAAGAGATTCTGAAAATCCTTTCGGAAAGGGAACTCCCTAGCCTGGACCTGCATCAATGGCATACATTGATGAATGTCGTCATTCAATGAACAATTAGATATAGATGTTCTTTTCTGGTTCTCCTATTTAGTCCAATTCAGTTTAGTACTATAATATGTAAGAGTTCCTGAAAAGGAATATACAGCAAAAGTTTACAGTTTTAGATACTAATTATTAACTATTATGGTTTATCCTGGTTGTGGTTGTGAACTAGGAAAACTTGAACCTTACCCCTGCTTCTTAACTCTATTTACAAGCCACGGTTCGTACGTGGCATTGGATCAAATTTTAGCCTTCGTTGCTTGATATACTCTCCGCAGTTCTTATGCTTCAATTCATTTTAGTAAAGAACATATATAGGGGTTGAAGTGTAAGATATTAATGTTAAGGAGATTAAGTGTAATATTTTACAAGAATGCTTGTCTTGCTAGAATAAACATAAAGATAAGCACATAACCTTTTCCTGATAAAAGTTAAGAGAAAAAACATATATTATGATTTTATAAGTATGATCATATATTTAAAAAGTCAACAGTCAAGAACCAAGATATTCAACAACTCTCTTAAAAGTCCAACCAGTAAGTGAATAACAACAAACTAAGAAACAGAAAGGAAAGATCAACACAAGAGAAGATGGTTAATGGTGGCTGCAAGGCAGATGGCTCTCTGAATGAATCAAGGTTCGATGAGCCGATGCCATGGATCGGCATATACGTGGCAGGAGCAGCTTTGGCCTGTGGCATAGCAATGACCATAGATGCCTTACATGGATTTAGATACAAAAAGTTCTGGTTCCCTTGCAAATTCTTTGCTCTTAATGCTACAATCCTAACACTTATAGCTATAGCAATAAAATTCTCTATGGACTTGAATGCCACCATGCCTCACCGTCAAGATCAGCTAGCAAAAGTAAGCAGTTCTGCCTTCATATGTGCTGTAGTGGGTAACTTATCGCCTTCTCTAGGAACCATGAAGAATACTGAACTGTTTGTAAATGTTGTAGCTTTGGCAATTCTTGTTATCACTGCAGTCGCCAACATCTGCATCCAAATGAGCACCGGAGTTATTTTTGTATTTTGGATAGAACATGCTTTCATTATGCTTCTAATGCTAATTTTACTTGCAATTGCATGCTCTTTATCTTTGGCTATTCCGACCACTAAGTATTACTTGGATATAAAATATAGCGAGAAACTAAAACTGACAAATATTGAGTGCTCGAGAAAGAAACGTTTGTCAGTAGCTGAAGGACTCAGGGAAGATTTAAAAAAGTATTGGATACTGGCATATTCATCCGGTCCTCAATTTGTAATAGGACGCTCAGCACCGTGCACAGCCTCAGGGGCATTCTGTCTTTTGAACTCTCTGATCTTAGTGGAGGCAATACTCAGAACCTACTTGATGCCTTGGTCTCTCAAATTTTGCAAAGGAGAGTCTGATTATAAATGGTCAACTACCATGGTGCTCATAAGTCAAACCATAGCGGTAGGGATAGGTACAATTTCACCTGCAGTTAGATGGTTCATGGCTATCAATTTCAGCTGTCCAAAGAAAGCAAAAAAGGCCCGTGGCAGAGAGATAGGTGTGGAAAAGTACTGGATAAAGAAGCTACTTCTGTGGCAAATGAAGCCGTTAGACTTAAACATTTGTGGTCGGCATGGCAGAAAGTTAGCTCACAGAACAAAGTATCAGATCTTTAGGTTGCTTATTATAGTACAGCAAGGGATTGTTTTGTCATGCCAAAGTATTAGGTTCGCTTCGATTGTCCTTGTAGGTAGGTTCTTGGATTTTAAGAGCTTTATTAAAGGGAAAACTAATATTTCCAACAATGACTCGGAGTTGGGATCACAAAACAGCCCAGATACGAATCTTAGTCGTTTTGTTATCCATCTTGATGGAGAAGACGAATTGGTGGACCTGATGATGAAAAACAATGGTGATGCTACCGCTCACTGGATAAAAATAGGTGAAAAACAGAAGCCGAAGAATCTCATAGAATTTCTGGAAAAAGTTGATTCTTCGTTGGTATTTACAGGAGTGAAAGACTTTGACAATGACAAAGTTCCGTCACTAGGTTTTTCAGAACCTCCAAATTGTTGGGCTCTCCCCGTTGTGACATTAACAAGCATAGCACTTGCACTTCCCTCCATTGATAGAGAATTAGTCGAGAAACTGGTTAGTAGTGTACATGAAGGCCTAAAGTATATCAGAGAGATCGAAGATAACATGGATGCGAAAAAAGACCTTAAAAATGTCAGGATAGCAGAAGAAATCGTTTGGTCAGGTGTTGAACTCGATGGCAGATGGTTAGATGTTGATCTTAATGAGATGGCACTTCAAGGAAACGGGATCAAAGAAACTATCAAAGCCCTTTCAGATATTTCAAAAGAAAAATTCATGGAATATGCAGAGACACATTTCGTCCATATGAATGAGTGGTTTTTAGAAGAGGACCCATCTAGATGGTGCATCAGAATGCTGGCTGCAAATTCCATGTACAGAATATGTGAAAGTATTCTATCGGTCGCTGAATATGACAGCAGCCAGAGATTATTTGAAAAGCTGTCCCTCATGATCTGCACTTTGTTTTCAGCTTGTTTCACGAACCTGCAGCATGTTATTTCCAAACAATGCCGTCAAAGTGGGATTGAGGAAAGAGAGCAGAATATCCGGTATGCGGTTCTTCTCTTTGGGAAAACAGAAGGGATTATAAGAATTCTCGACAAGAAAAAGATTCAAGAATCTAACCCCGGACAGTTGGTACACATTGATGACTGGCATTTATTGTGCAAGAAGACGGATACACTAAGCTCTATTAGTTGTTCAACAGATAAGGAATCAGCTATGTCGAGTCTGTATATATCTATAGAGTAAATCTATGATTCTATAACATAGAAATACTATAACTTATAGTCTGGCAAAAGTTTATGTGTGCTCAGTTAGAACTATATATACCACCATAATCATTAATAGCAAAGCAAGATAAACTACTAGTAATGGTTTATTACCACAAAGCAATGGAACCAAGTATCTGTTCAAGTGTAACGATTATGCTGCTGTAGTTTAATACTCCGTATATGTTTGAAGTCACGATAAAGAAAAGCCTTTAAAGCAACTAGAATATAACACATACAGACATGTCGCATTTCAACTATTCGTCATGCTCTCAGAATCGCAACGAATATGGCACGTTTAAAGTTGTTATGTTGCTTACAATAATACAATTTAATGAAAGTTAGGACTTACGACGATTAAAGTCACAAGAGTAAATAAATATCTGGAAATTGATGAAACATTCGAGCCATCGTTAGTGCTTGTTGAAGACGACTTTAACTTCAACAAATGGGGATGGATGCTGTAGGAAGCCTTCAAAAACGAACCTACCTGCCTTCTGGATACATAATACATTTTCCCGCCAGTTCTCAAATAGCCAGCCATTAAGGTCTGCACATAAACAAGCACAATAAGGTCTAACATTTCTCAAATAGCCAGTCATTACAAAAGCTTTTCCATCAATAAAGTGAGTGGTTAAAATAATACGTTGAGTTTAAAGGAGGGTGGTTCATCACTCTGGACTTATGAAACCAATATTAAAGTAATAAGTTTAGTTCATGGATGTCTTATTTTAACAAATATTTTCGTATCTTAAAAGGTTTTGGTAAGATAATCACATTTATATTTGTGAAACAAACATGTGACAGATGCATGATGACCCCATATGACCAAAATGAGTTTTGGGTTTGCAACTAATGATTGGGTCATGTGGGTTCAAAAAGGGCTTATTATCTCTCACTCCAAGGAGTCTTGTTTGGTCAGTAAAGAGTCACCACCTTCATCAAAGTAACAAAACCTTACTAACAACATATCATTATACTTACCACCTGGCCTGATGTTCTTTTTTCGGTTTCTTAACTTTATAGGGCTCAATCGGGATCAAAATAGCGCGTAAATTTAACTACATGAATGGAAATAATCGTAAAGAAAATGTTCCCGGTAGTCTAAGTTGACACTTTCATCTTGTTTTTTTAAATTTACATGCATTGCACTATGTATTTTGTGTAACATAAAGTAATCTAAATGTAAGATTATCATTATGTTTGGAAAATTGACGTATTATTAGTAAAAGAAAATGAGGGATGAGAAAAGGCAAAAAAAAGAAAGAATGGACCCATTGACTGACTTCTACGAGTGAGGAACTCATCAATTAAATTTGGAGGGACCCCCACCAGCCTTAATTTACTACAGTACAAGTTTTATTACACTGTACACTTGCTGACTTGCTCTACATTACAGTATGTTTTTAAGAGTTGTTGAAGATATTTATTTTGCCAACTGAAAATGATTGTATGTTTGAATACAACTTAGTGCCTGCAATCGAGCTGCTCGTGGTCGTTGTGGCTCAGTGTCCCTACTGTGTGGTCAGCATGTGCTCAGGTTCCTCGTGATCATGAAGCCGAGCAAACAAATTAAAGCACATTTTTTTTTTTTTTTTTTAATTTCAAAAAACGGTTAGTGTTAGACCGTTGATAGTGATCATTACGGGATGGGTTAAAGTTGCGAGAAAGAGTTGGGTGATATGGTTATTGATCTGATAATGAAGCAATGATATGAAAAGTTTAGGGGGGATTTCACACAGTTCTTATAGAGTAACAGAAAAGAATTTAGATTTCTTAAGTGAAATTCGGTTGTTTTCACAAACTGAACTAATGGCTGTTGTATCGTTAGTGTTCCTATATTCGTGATTTCTGTGTGCAAGTCAAAGCGTTTAGTTATTGAACATCCTTCACAATGTACACAAATACACAATGCAAAGGTTCAACACATTTTTCATACTAATATTCATCTACACTCAAAAAGGTGGACAAGTTTTATTTTTTGGGTAAAGGGTTTATAGCCAGTGAGTGAATAAGGTGGACAAGTTTTATCAATATGAGTAAAGGTACAAGCTTTGTTATGCACAAAGTACAACTTTTTTAGGCATAGGGTACCATTAGACGATGAAAGCTGACAATGACATTTCTATTTCAACATCTGTCATATGCATTATTATTCAAGTACCATATGAAGTCATGAGAAAATCTGTCTATCTCACATAACTTTTGAATTTAATGTTAAGCTAAAAACAAAGGTTACATACATAGGCATGCAACATATTATCTTTGCACAACACCACATATGACAAAAGACATATTCACAATAATTTTGCTGTCTACAAATTAACTCCCTCATCTGTTTACTAGATGGCCATCTCTATGCCTATTTCCGTTTCCATGTAATGGTATCATAAAACGGCCGGTCATTTCAAGATCAGGCATATACAATATTAGTACGATTAACATACATATATCAAACATCAATGCAGGCATACATGAAATATATAACCATAAAGACTAAAGAGAGATCTAAGTAACCACAATTACTGGATCGATAGATAATACACAAGTTGCATGCAATATGATTTGAAGGATCTAACCTTAGTTTATATGTTTATCATATTGCTAATACAAACTGAGTTCAAGTTTAGTTTAAAGTTTAAACCTCATGTGGGATCACATCAGCACTTCCAAGCTGAAGCAGTCATGAGCTCACGGTTCTGCCAGCAAAGCACAAGTGACGTGTGCCTCTTCTCGACATGAAACCCCCTGACTTGAGTCCTCTTCACTACACAATCTGCTTGAGCTTCTGAAAAACTGCTTAACACAACAGGTGAATAACCGCCAGCTGTAAAGAGTGTCTTCCAATGTGGCATTGGCTCCGGACACTGAAGTTTCCCCATCACCATGCTTTCAATCTGAGGCTGCAATAGGAACTTTTCAATCTTATTAGTCGTGTGCAAAGGAACCTTAGCAGCATCAATGGAGTCCAATAAAACTTCATAGTACTGGAGGCCGTTGAGAAGATACTGAGCGAAAGATAGATCTGTCCTTTCACACCCACGATCAAGTGACACCACTACCCTTGGTGATAGTTGTTTTATGAAATGCAGAAGCGATGGAATTGCAGATAAATGAGTCAAAGTTGACCAAACTGGAAAATTCACTGCGACAGCCTCGTTGCCCGAAACTGAAAATGAATTCGGATCAAAAGAGTCAAAGTTCACAACTTCAAGCTCAAATGAAATACCAATTTCGTGAGCGACTTGTGACAAGTTTTCATGCATTAGCCCGAGTTCGACAGGGTGGTGAGTTGAAGGTGAAGCAAAAGCAGTTATCTTCAATGAACAACCACCGTTAAGATTGTTGTTCTTTTTTCTAGGAAGCTCTTGTATAAAAGAAGCCCATTGAGCACCAAACCCGATATCAAAATCAATAATATGAATGTAATCGGAATCACCAACAGTTTCAAGTAGCGTTTGATTTGAAGTAAAATTCATAAACTGTATAATTGGTGAAACTTCAGATAGAAGTTTATAAGCACACATCTTAAGCATACCATTCGAAGGTGTCGGAATTGAGTTTGACATACCAAAAGCCATTTGCATTTGCAATGCTTCTTTAAAATAAAAACCGGATCTTTGGATGGGGTTTTTGTGGGGTGGTGAGATAGGTGAAGGAAGGTGGTGATTGAGCCGCGCCAATATCCCTTGCGCATGGGAATAGTTTCCAGATAGCATTAGCTCAGACGCGGCGTATAGCTGGTCACAGATAAGCTGTTTCTGGTGGTGGTTGTGTGACAGTTGAGGGGCAGGTGTTGGTGGTTCTTGTTTCACTATAGCCGCCATCATCGACTTCTGTTGGTGGAGGACAGTTGCCGGTTCTGTTTCTCAAGTAGATACTCATGACTCCGGTCAAAAGCACGTGGCTTTCGAATAACCGATTGATGAAACTGAGGGTTTTGAGGGGTGGAATTTTGGTCAAATTGGTTGTTCTGCAATAGCTGTTTGAGGTTAACAGAAGTGTCATCCACATCATCGGATATCCACGGCACCTGTAAACCGCCACAGGAATCAGATAACAATCGTTCCCAATCATCTAAGCCAACACCACCAAATCTTTTACTAGTATGTTGTAGCTCAAAAAGCGCGGGAATGGGCTGCAGCTCGGACCACTCATCTTTGGGGATGAGATTTGGCATTTCGTGGAGAATGCGGGAGGAGGAAAGGGTGGAGGTGGAGGTGGAAGGGCTGGGGCTGCGGCGTGAGTCAAGAACGGAGATTGGTTCATTATTGCTGCTACTGTGGTTTACTAATTGTTTCCAATGTATTGGTGGTTGTGTGAAAGCCGCAACTTCATGTGCTGCCATACCTCTCATCTAATAACTATCATTAATCAAACCATAACCTACAATTAATTAGCAAAACACTTGCTTAAGAATAAGATACTACCAGTAATAAAGTTAACAAATACAGTAACATGTTTCAAGAAATCATGGCCATTTTCTGAAAATTAAATATTAAACCCAAAAAAGGGAAGGAAAACAGGCAAATTACAAGTTTCAACAAAGCTTAAAATATTCAACAAAAATGAAGATATTATTTTTTGTGGGTTGGGTTAACTTAGTACTAAACATTAGTTAGTGATTTTAACAAAAACATATTTAAGAAAAAGATGGGGATTTTCTTTTATAGTTGGTTGAATCCAAGAATGAAATTGAATGTTGGTTATCTCAGATCTAATTACAGGGAGAAATAAACTAAAAAGCCACCCACCCACAACCACAACATGAACATTTAACAAAAAAAATAAAAATAAAAAACATGTTTTTTGAGAAATCTTTCTTTACCTGACATTGTTTGTGTTTGAGACAGCAAAACTAAAAACCCAGCAGAAAATATTACAGTAGTATAAAAGTAACACCATATGTATAGTAGCAATAGCAAGAGTTGATTATGTGCAAATGACGTTTGAATATGATTATGAAGAAGAAAATAAAAGAAAGTTAACCTTTTTATTAAGTAACATCAAATGACCTCCATCTCCATGGCCTTCTTCTCAATTAAGTTTGTTACTTGCTTCATAAAAATTAAAAAGTGAATGGAAAAAAGGGTGGGTTGCTTTGCTTCTTTTTACCCTCAAGTCTTTCTCACTCCTTCACTTTCCTTGTAAATATCGAATCCCTCCCTCCCTCCCTCCCAATGTTTATTACTACGTACTTTATCCTCTAAATAAAGCTTACTAATCTTCATAAACCAATGATCATTTTGATTCATTCTAACAAACTACACTAGTATTCAAGTAGAAATTTTGAATGTTCTTATTGACATTTGATTTCCATGGTCCATGTTATTACGAGTACAATGTGAATCACAACTTACGAACCCATTTTTCAAAGAGATAAATAGACGAGGTTTTAGTCACAACGATTACTTGACTAAAATGTATGCTACTGTATCAAGATCGGTTTCGACAATTTCTCAAGTCACTTGTAAATATATACTAGTGAGGTTTGAATATTAAACTTATTGCCAAAGGATCAAGTGTTTTACAAATGATTTCAGACTACATTAACAATGTCAAAACCATACTAAGTATTGCTAAATTTAAAAACTGTCCATGGTAAATGAATTTCAAAAAATAACTTGACCCGAATGCGAGTTCCTTGCTTGAAACAAAACTTCGACATAATTCATTTCGGCTATAATGTAGGTCTAAAACCACATTCGAAATTTCGAACTACTAACATATGTACTCTTACTTTCCAAAAAGCTAAGCAAATGGGGTTCTTCTAGGTACTTAGATAGGACAATAACATTGGACATGATGGTAACAAGTGAATTTGCAATACAAAATAGGAGACATGTAGAATCACAATCAAGTGAGTTTAAAAGTAAAAGTTGAATAATGTAAAAAGTAAAATTTACAGGGACTAAATATAGAACTCACACTCAATCACCTCATCTACCTGCTAGTATTTGTGATAGAGAAAAGTGGGGCCAGGACAGTCACTCACTGTGTTGTCAACATTATGGGACGTGTATTACACGTTAGTCGATAAGCGCGTTGGTCAGTGCAAAGTCATGAAATGAAAGGACGGCGGGACGACAAAACTCCGTTACCTATTTTTCCTGTTTTTTAATTATTTATTTAATTATTTAATAAAAAACCTACGGCGGTAAAAAGTTTTTGGGTAGTAAAAACTGATGACTTTTTTCCTGTCGTTATTAAAAAAGCTAAACCGGTCTACACTCTGTATAGCTCATTTGTTTTTACTTCCCAAGGGTCTTTTCTTCGTACCACTTAAAAGTTAACAATATTTTCAACCTACTTTTCTTTTTTTATTAAAAAACTAATTTACGTAGATCCGACTCTAAAACCAATGCTTTCCCAAGATTTGTACAGGTTCTTTTTACGTGCTCTTTATTACTCGTATTTTTAATTGTCCATGATTATTTATTCTAATTTAAGGTAACACATGAGATTGTCCGAGATTAAAGAGTCGTTTGTTTGGAGGGTATATGAATAAAACGATGACATTAATAGTCATTTCAAATGTTCGTTCAGTCAAAGATTTATGGTTAAGATATGATTTCAACAATCATAGATGTAAAGCAATATCTCGTAGTACGCACAACAATATGCATTTTTCCCTCTCACATCTTTGAAACGAGATAAACAACATTTTCAATAGAGCTTTTAACTGTTGAGCTTAACTAACATCTATGCCTAATTTATAAAGAGCTTTCATACCCGATAGGCCGATCTTACATCAGTTGTTGCCTAGAGAGATGTTGGGTTACAAAGTAAACTTGCGTCTTATAATAACATAACGTGTTTTAAGACCAACCTTGGTGGTTGCCAAGAAAAAGCTGTAAACTTATGAGAAAAGTGGAAAATATTGTGATCATTTGAGGCGGAGCGTTGCATAAAGCTTGAGCATTATAAACAATTTATGCTTAAATTATGAGGTAAAGCGGAAATGGGAAAATGCTATATGCTCCCTAAATGATACAACCATTTATGAGAAGCCATATGAGCATTATTTCCATTGTCTATAACGTGGTAGCCAACAAACTTTGGTGGTTTCGATCATGCCATGTCTAGAACTTTCATTGTCTATTAAATTTTTACTTTTAAAACTTTGACGAGTTAAGAAGCATAATTTGTTGTTGGCAAAGCATATATGTATATTGATTGCCACAATTAAATTTAAGCGACATTGGATTTTTTTTTTTTTTTTTTTTTTTTTTTTTTTAAATGTGCTACTTGCCTTCTTACCTTTTATTTAGTCAGATGCGGTAATACCTTGAGTTGTTTGTTTTTTCTTTTTTTGAGTCAGACGTGATAAGACATATTGCTTGTTACCCAATTAAAGGTGGACGCTTGTCTTATAGCTTCTTATTATCTCTTATGATGTGTACTAGTGTTTAATTATCATAAGTTTATACTATGTATTAAGATAATTTATTTAATGGTTTATTGAGTATATTAAGGGGGTGCTTGGTGGAGGGTTATATGGCCTAATCAATGGCAAAGGATATGAATCATTGTGCTTGATATGCTATAATGTAATGACTCATTCCCTTTGCATTCCCGCTAATTTCAAGCAAGCATGCTTTTTGATAGTGTTTTGTTTTATGTTTAAAGAAGTTTTGTTTTATGTTTAAAGAAGTTTAAAGTATTTTAGTAATGGGGTTTTAATATTTTGAGCCCAAAAATAGTTGATTAGTAGTATTACTGTACGGGTCCATAATAAGGCATAGGTGGTGGGTGGCGTTGTTGAAGAAAGAAAGGAGATCTTCAATGGGAATAATAAAGAGCAGCTTATCATTTATGATCGGAACAGGGTTCGGGATCTACGTTGCTCAAAACTACGACGTTCCAAACATCCACAAGCTTTACAAGACTGGCCTCGTTATTGCCAAACACTATGAAGAAAACTATCGAAAACCCAAAAACAATAAGAAGAATGATGATAAGGATGATGAATTCTAGTCCTTGAGGTTTCATCATTTTTCTTTCTATTTGTAATTCGTCAAGGGATAATAAGAAGAATTTTTCCTCATATTTTGTTGCTGATTGATTTCATAAAATGACTTGTTTTTACTGTAATGCCCTATAATAAGTGTTTCTTAGCTTTATACATTTCTATACCTCACATTTCATTCTACAAAATTACTACTTGTTTTTACATACATCATTCCCATTCTAAGATGTTTTTTTAGCTGCAATTCGTTACGTAACTGGTTTAAGATGGATTCCAAATTAGGTCCTTGACTCCTTGTATTTGCCTCTCCACGGGCTAACTTCTTGTCATATTTGTGCTTCATCCACCATTTGCTCTATGGTCTTTTCTGTTAATAGTGAAACCTCAAATAATATATTGCTTAAACATAGGCTATGTAAGGAATGATAGGCATTATGTGAATCTCTTTATAGGAGCTTGCAATACATTGACGGTCATCTTTCAAAATGGCAATAAGCATATTACTTTTTCTTTCACATCTGCAGTAGCATGATAAGTCTAATTTTTATCCCAAGTGTTATATTTTTCCCAAGTCTGAACTTTTGGATGTGACTACGTTGATGAATGCTTACAAGTCCTTAAGAAAGGCCTTTGGATTTGTGAGCATGTGACAATATGTATATCCAATCAAGCTGGAGATATATGGATAGATACTTGATGTCATGGATTTATGATCATGTGAAATATGTGTAAACACAAGCTTTACTTGATTTGAGTATATGTGATGATAATCTGAATATCGTAACCTTGATGTTAGAAAACCCAAGGGTGAAAAAGGTTGGAAAGGGAGCGATTGCAGGTGAAGAATGTCCCCATAATAGCTGCCTTTATATATTAGTACAAAACTGTAAAGAAAACTAATACTTCACCCTTTTAAGTATGCAATGTGAACCCCAACTCACTCATTTTATTATCAGATAGGCAACTGCAGGGTTTTGTTTAAATTGTTGTTTAGACGTTATCCACCTTTTCGTGCGTAGGGTCATGTAACCTAACCATCTTCACATGATTATACATCTCCAATCTTATGATGTCAACTGCTTATTGGAATATGCAGTTCAAAAGTTCAAAATGTTGATGTTGTCATGTTGATCAAACTTTCTCAACTTTAGAACATAGTTTCTGTTTAGTCTACTTGTGCCACCAGAACAATGAAACAAGTCATATGCACAAGTAGGTGCTTGCATCCATAATCTTGGTGACAGTCGATTCATTTTGCACAAAGAAAGTTGAATTCTATTTGGTTGATTATACAATAACCGTCAATAGCATATCACACATTTTTTGTGTGTGATGGGGCTGCTCTTCCATGCCATTCATGTATTATTTTGATTGTTATGGCCAAATCACATATCGAGCAACTCATTAATGTGTTATCCTTTGTTTTTGTTATCTGCAAGTGTCAATCTTGTAAAAGGCATTACTATATATATAATGTGGCGACGCACCACATGTCGTTTTGGACTTCCGTGTTTTTGGCCTGGCCCATTGCTATTGTCCAGGTTACCTATCTTGGCCCTTCTTTTTTTTTTTTTTTTTTTTTTTTTTTTTTTTTTTTTTTTTTTATACGTTGTTTTATACTTACGATTTCACCGCTTCGGTGTTCATCGTCATCTCCTCCTTCCAGCTTCTCTCCAAGTTTCGCCGTTCTCCTTCCATCGGTAACAAAAGATTAGTATCGGCAATATAGAAACTGCTATCTAGAATTCACCAGACACACTTCACCGCCTCTCTTTCATTCTTATCGGAAGCCAGATGAAGAAGAAGATGATCGGCGTTGCAGTTGAGGAGCGGCGGAGAGAAGTAAAGGTTGTCAAAACACGTGGCTATAATTTCTTCGGGTCTGTTTTGGCCGCCTCCGATTGGGATAAAAGTATCTTCCAGTTTCTACACTCTTGCCTTTCTCTCTTATACCTTATCTTTACAAAACACACACCACGAACAAAAAAAAACTATGCACTGGTAAGATTTCTAATCCTTTTCTAAATTTAGCTTTTGTTTTCAATAATAGTTTTCTTTTGAAGGTTATAATTTTACTTTTAATTCCTATTGTGTTATGATCTTTTGTAACAGGAAAGGAATTTGAAACGAAATTCGAAAGGATGTTGCATCATATCAAGGTATTTTTTGTAAATAAAATTGATTTAATTGTGTGTTTTGTATTATCTGAAGCTTTGGAATTATTCTTGTGTTTATCGGATATGAAATTTAGGCTTATGTTACTGGATTTGTGTTGTGACTTATACAACAGACTTTCTTTTTGCCCTTGATCCACAATGTCGTATCTGATTTCATAGTGTTGATTCATGGATTAAAGGTTCATGTGTTTAAAAATTATAGAGTTTAGTATCTTATATCTATTGCCTTTTTAGTGTTGCTTTAATGAACTATGCTAATTGTTCAGGAACGTAAATGTCGGGATTCATATTTTGGCGGCATGTAGTTGAGTAAGTGACGTGTAAATCTCGGTTGCCAAAGTGTGATACACCAAGGGTTTCTAAGTTTGAAAATGTCGTCAGTGGTCTGGGAACTACAACGGGTCACTCAAAAGCTGCCGTTATCATACATGAATCATTTACGGCGAATAATTATGAACTTGGTTTACCTGGAATAACCAACAACGACAGATTTTCTGATAAGGGTAAAAGAAAAGTGGATGGCAATTACCAATCGGAATGTTTGCTACGGTCTTTGCCAAAGGGACGTTTTGATGGGAACCTTTGAATGGCGATCAGTCTCAGATACCAGTTACTCACATTGATGTGCTAACAACTATTCAAGTCTTGAGTCGTGACGGTAAGGGTAAAACAAAATCATGTTGTTGTTGATAAACGGACCAGTGATGACATAGCTATTAATATTGGCCACGTGATTATCCTTCTCTCTTTTCCTTTTTCCTCTGCCTGTTTACCTTTTCAGCTATTGCTTAATGATGTATTAGATGGTCAAATTCTTATGAACCTAAATGACTATTGCAGGCAAACAACATGTACCCAAGATACTAGATTTTGATGATGGCGCTGTTCCTGAGGCTGCCGATCTGTATTCCGGTATTGGTACGTACCACACATGTGCATCTATATTATAATGAGAAGCGTACTGGGAGACCGAGAGGCGCAGGAGATTGGTAATCACCTTTTTTAAAAAAAATTGGAATCTATTTTATTTGTCTGTTGGTTTATACGGTTTGTGATATATAGTGTTTGTTGTTTTGTGGAATAGGTGGAGTTACGAGTTTGAAAGAAAAGATTGGTTTTCGTGGTCTCGATCGTGTTACAGTGGATGTGAAGTAGGTTTTGTTTCCGTATTTGTATTGTGTTGTTTTTCTGTTGAGCATGCATAAAGATAATTCATTGTTTGCTTATACTCTTAGCAGTTTATTAGAGACACTGTTGTTATGTCGAGATCGTTTCTACAAGATGGGCGAGAACTTAAAAGGAAGAGGAGAAAGCAATGCAATCAAGAAGCAGCTGGGCGGTCGAGATTGATGAAACAGGTATCGATTATTCTCCTTGCCGCATTTTTTTTTGAAATTCAACCCTGCAATTTCCATTTAATCATGTAGTTCCTGTTTTGGCAGACCTGAAAAACTGAACTACCATCTACATATGAAAAACTTTGGGGTATCTGGCCCATAATATTGGCACTGTACACTTGGACTTAATGGAAGAACAGATCTGCTGCAGAATGAACAAGGTAGGAATATCGTTTTAAATTGTTGTATTCATGAGATTGATACAATTGTTGTAACAGAAATTTGTTCTAAGAAAGTTGTTCCAAATAGCAGAATGAACAAGTAATCAGATTGATACTATTGTTGTAACATAAAGTTGTTCTAAGAAACGGATGCGTGACTCATTTTCTTAATTTTCCACAGCTGATTCAGCATTGCCCGAGAGCATGTTGCAGCATAATCGCCATTCAAGCCAACATTTTATGGTTGTTAGGGCAGCGCGTTGTCATTGGAGGTACACTAAACTACTAAAGGCTTTTATGTTTCTACTGTTTAAAGCAAATTTTGGGTGTAAGCCAATCTAATTTGCATTTTTACATTAATATTATTGTAGGTATCTGATACGGCGTATTGTGGTTGTGGATATGGCGGATGCCGGCTCTTTTTGTCGGCGCATTTTCACAAAATATTACACGTTCCTTCACCTAAATAGGCGATATACTGTGGAAGTCAAACCTCAGGTTTGCCATCTATTTGGTTCAACTTTTTAATAATCAAAGAATTTGATACATTTCTAGAAATTACAAGTTTGCCATAATCCATCATTTTTTCTACGCTTACTCATCAAAAGAGTATTCCAAGAATTGACCACATAGGTAGTTACAGTGAGTTATCCCACAGGCCCCGATAGCCAAGAGTATTTCTAGAATTGAGCACATTAGTAATAGTGAGTTATCCCAAACAAAGCCACATAGGTAGTTGCAGATTGTGCCTGCTATGTTTCAAAAAATAATGGATTATGTTTAAGCTTTTTAAATTTTGGATATATAAAGCGGTTTCAGTTTCGCGTTTTTCTCAGTCTTCAGTCAATGCAAACCACAAAGCCAACAGATACTTCACATTGTTACTGATAGGTGGACGTCAACTTGCTGTGAAAGCAAAGTTTTTAATGTAATGTTAGTGAACTTCTACTAATACTAATATAAACAATAATGTACACTGAATATATTACATGCAAATTTCTAATGCCGTCTATGTTATTTGGATAACATCGACGCACGGATAATATAAAAGTTCAGCTGTCACACTATTAGTCTATTACAGAATAATATATCAAAGTTCAGGTATAAACTTTCTAATTTGTCTCTTTTATTTTCGTCGCAGCCTCGCAGGTAGCTGCACAGTAGCTGCTTGCTTCAATTATCTGATGATCTGCTGTATACGCTTAGAGCAAGCTACCACTAATTTCCGGGTTTCGGTTTTCTAGAAATTATATGACAGTGCATTGTGTCATACGACACCAAAATACAACACTCCTGTTAGATAAACAGTAAAGTGGAAAATGTAAAATTGAAAGAAAGAAGTTACTTTGAATGTTAACATATTAATGCAGTATATGCTTATCTTTAGTGTCAGTAGGTTGTAAGGGTTCTTTGAAATTCTCTCCTTGCTCAACCAAAGACCAAAAAGCCCCGCTACGACGCTGGAAACAACGCCCCGCGGCAACGCGGCGGATCGATGCCCACCTCGTTTAGATAAAATGAGGGCAATTAGTTGTTTTTTCTGCAAACAAAGCAAGCTTCATAGAGTAGTTTTTTGTCAATTCATGACAGATGACAGACAACTCTTCTGTCTAGTAAGTCATTTATACGGATTTAAACCAGGATGGTTTTAAGCTAAAGTAATAAACACGATCTAACAACTCAAACAGCAGCAGGAGCATCGTAGAGCTGCATAGGCTTTGTAATCAACAAATGATCTGCAGCTCAGTGACGCGTGGTGGTTCATGCCCCGTGGTTTTAGTTTCTGTCGTATCTTATACAGATGGAAATGGTCATATTTCTGAGTTGCAAATAGTGATGTTAGATGAAAAAAAAAAAAAAACAAATGTAAACAAACAATTGACTACTGTTATCTATTTTCTATCTCCATTTATTTATATGCTTTCGCTAAAAGTGATTGATTGATGATACATCATTAATCCTGATTAACTAACTTTATAAAAGAAGATAATACTGGAAAATGAGTAAGCATTTATGCCAACCACGTGTCGTATCGCAAGGGCTTTTGGGCATAGCATCACAAAACAAACAGATAACTTTGGAGGACCAATAGTGTCAACAAGAATAAAGAAAGGTCTAAAATTGAAAAACTAACAGACAGTTTGAAGTAAATTGCAAGTTTAGTCCTCCCCTGAAGCATCATATCATAATATAACACGACTGCCTTTTAATACAACACAACACATAGTTACGCTTCTGTTTTGTTTCATTAAATAACAAAGGGAGTTTTATTGATTGGTTAGTTGAATAAACACACCAGAATTCATTTTCTGCAAACAATTCAGGTTAGTTTCTTCAACTGCTTTTTCATTTATATATTTTTTTGTAGTTGTTGGTTCGATGATTTTGAGGAAACATAGCTGTCCAATATATTTATAGTATAACCTTATTGTTTATTTTATGTTTATACTTAGACATGTAACTAGTACTTGTTTATGGATCATCCATTTTTTTCTTAATTAGGTGAGATGTTTGATAAGAGTTATAATCTATAACTTTGACTTATTCATTTTCTATATCTATATCTATATATATTTGTTTTCTTTTATCATTTTTAGTAAACTGCAGTTAGAGAGACATGGCAAAGAGTTTATTCAAGCAAGAGAATGATCTTGGTATGTCCACATGTTATATACTACTAATACATACATATGTTTATTGCTTTCACCCACTTTTTCTAGTTCAGATTGAATGATCATAGGTTTTAGTTGATGAAATACAGCTGGTAGATTATTTGCAACAATTGCGTTTTAAAGGTTAATCTCACTGGCTCTGGTTTTGGTTTCAGAGAAGAGGCGTGCTGAGGCTGCTAGAATTAGAGATAAATATTCTGATAGGATCCCGGTTAGTCACTCTACAAACCTCATTTACCGTCAAATTCAACTATTTTCTGGTACAATTCTTCTTCTTGGTTTGAGTTTCTGTTCCTTATTATATATAAGGTGATCGTCGAGAAAGCAGAAAGAAGCGATGTTCCCAATATCGATAAGAAAAAGTATGTAACATACTATCTTTTCCTTCCTCTGTAACTTCTGCATAATTTATTTTGCTCTGTTCCACACTAGTTTTTTCTGTTTTTGTTTGTCACTTTTGGTACTTTTTGGATTGTAAAGTGACAAGAATGTGTTATAGTTTTACTTCATTTGTTAGTTTATTTTGTTACTTTTCCCCTAAAAAGTAATACTTTAAATTTTATAAGGTTTGAGTAGAAAATGTTTTGCTTAACAAAAGTAATATGGAAACGTCTGCTTCCATTT
Source organism: Artemisia annua (assembly GCA_014162995.1). Lineage (NCBI taxonomy): Eukaryota > Viridiplantae > Streptophyta > Magnoliopsida > Asterales > Asteraceae > Artemisia > Artemisia annua. Next base: position 55,243 of record LBNU01023404.1, read on the forward strand.
GAAAAGATTATATGCGTTGTGTTGTAAAAGTGAACCATCATGTCTATTATATATGGAAAATGCACGGCATGTCATAAGTTAGCCATTCTTTCTGAACAAATCCAAATTGTGCGAAATTTGAATTTTAGAATTTTGCACCAGTGATATCAGTAAACCAGATGCTCACTTTTGGAATAACTAATATTACCTACAAAATGTGGCTTTAATACAATAATTGTAATATCGTAGTTCAAGTGAGTGAGGTACTTGTATTTTGATGTGGTTGGGTAAGTGAGCTGAATATGGAAATGTGCAGGTACCTTGTTCCAGCTGAGTTAACAGTTGGTCAATTTGTGTATGTAATTCGTAAAAGGATCAAGCTAAGTGCAGAGAAGGCTATATTCATATTTGTTGACAACGCCTTGCCTCCAACAGGTAACGCTCTACACTTCCATTCTTATTGATTCTATTTTATAGTGCATTCTGTATTTCTGTGATTCTTGGTACGTCATAAGGGTATACCGTTATAATGACTAAAATGGGGTAACCCAGTGTTCTAAGAATTAAAAAGACATTTGAAGATATTTTAAGTGTTCTAACATCTATAGTCCTACATACCAACAAATAGACATACATATTTGACTTTTTAAAGTCAAATATATCACTCTCTGCCGGCTTAATAAGAAATTACGCAAATTTCATTTCGAGATCCAAAAGACTCGTAGCAATATGAAACTAAAAGTGAGCTCATGTTCCTGAAGCTTTAATGAGTAGAAGCTGAAATTTTGGTGATCCGCAATTATAAATGCATTTTCTATACAGCAAGAAAAAAGGATCAAGATTGTTCTACTGTTCTCAATTTAAAAGCTTAGGTTTTGATTAACAGAATACAAATTTTATAACCAGTTTTTCACAAAATTGGCTAGGTGTACAAAACTACGAATATTCCTCTCAAAGATGAAGAGTAATTTGAATAAATTTAAGGAACTGCACATTCTAATGTGATATACAGTATTTGCTCATGTCCTTATAGCTAGCTAATTTTCTCTGTTATTTCTATTTCTTTGGGTAATTCAAGCATGAAATAGACACTCTCGGATTTATAAACCTCATTAACTGTTATGAAAACGACAAACACTAGAAGTATTTTTGTTTTTCATATAGAAGTTAGTTAACAGATCCAAAAGTCAATCTCAAATTGAGGCTACCTAATGATGTTAGGCGTAGGTTTGGCTTTTAGGCTGATTCATACTTTAGGTTTTTAAAAGTTTGTAGGCAACCAAACATGGAAATCTGTAATAATAAGATGCTGGAAAAAGAAAGTGTTTTGATGAATGTGTCTTGTTTTGTTTGTCGTTTGTAGGGGCTATCATGTCCGCAATATATGAAGAGAAGAAAGATGAAGATGGTTTCCTTTATGTTACATACAGTGGAGAAAACACATTCGGAGACCAGTAGCCTTTTTTCACAGGAGTTCTGATGTCAAATCGTAACTGCATGTCGCTTCCGTCTTTCATCAAAAAGTTTCTGAGACGATTCAAATGTTTGTATATAAACTAAACCCAAAAAACCTGGTCCTGTTTAATCTTTGTTAATAATCATATGCTTTTTGATCTCTTATGATTTCGGTCTCTCCGGTTCTGCTGTTAAACTGGGTTCAATTGAAAGATCTTGATCCCAGAATTATGCATATGCTTATGAATCTGATAGTTGCTCAAGTGACTGTCTTTGGTCTTACATTACAAGAATACATGTACATCATTTACAATTTGAATTTCATTTTTTAACACTGAAAGTAAAACATAGAATGATAAGTTACATCAGCATTGAAAATGTTTATGGGTTACTCATAGTGTCAAAAGCCAAGCCACAAACAACAAAACTCGACGCAAAATGTGACTACGAACTTGAAGCGTTGTGATATGTTATAACAATATACAATGATCAATATCAGACTTGGGTACTTTTTTTATAACTTTAGTTGTAGCCACCTCTCCTCAGATAAAAGACACTATGTATGTATAAGGGTGGTGGCAATAATGCCTCCATACCTCTCAACCCACCAATAATATCATTCCACCTCATTCATACTTTTTCATACCTCACCATACTTTTTTAGTAGCATCCATGATTCCATACTTCAACTAATTTTATTTTTTTATTTTTTATTTTCATAATTATATTAAACAATTTAATAAAAACATAATATTTCATTAATAATAAAAAGAAAATTACATAATACTTAAAAGAAAAAGAAAAAGAAATAACTAGTCATCAAGGTATGGTAAGTTTTGAGTCTCTACGTGCTCCGTAAGATCATATCGAAGACGGTAATGGATATCTTCGTCGAGTAACTCCTGTTGTACACTATCGTCATAAAATGGCGCGACCGGCTGATCCATTATATGAACCGGTGATATTGCCACCTCGTCGTCTTTTAAAATCATATTGTGAAATATGATACACGTATAAATGAGTTGTCGAATCTTTTCGACCGACATAGCCCGGAGAGGACGATTGAGAATCATCCATTTTGCCTTAAGACGATCAAAAAACTCGCTCGACATCTTTTCTTGCAAACTCTTGTAGCTTCTTGAATCTCTTTTCCTTCGGGTCAGTGGGATACTTATATGCTTTAACAAACGTAGAATACGTAGGATAGATTCTTTCGGTAAGATAATATCCACGTTTGTAAAGACGTCCATTTACAGAAAATGAACTGTTTGGCGCCGTTCTATTTCGCTCCGTAAGATACAATGGAGACTGATTCAAAACATTGATATCGTTGTTTGCACCGGGAGGACTAAAAAATGAATGCCAAATCCACAAATCGTATGAAGCGACGGCTTCAAGCATAATAGTCGGGTATTGGTGATCATCTCGCTTATATTGGCCTTTCAAATGTTTAGGACAATTTCGCCAAACGAAATGTGTACAATCAATGCTACCAAGCATTCCAGGAATGTGATGTTTTTCTTCATGTGCCTCGAATAAGCGTGCAATGTCATGGGATGTCGGCCTACGTAAGAACTCTCGACCATATAATTCAATAACCGCATGGCAAAAATGATCAAGGCATTCTCCTATAAAAAAAATATAATGAAAACTTTTTAAAAAATATAACGATTTTTTTTTTAAAAAAAAATAACGAAAACATTATAAAAAAAATAGCGAAAGCTTAAATAGCAAAAAATGAGAATGTCAACCTGACGTTCTTCGTGCCATGTTTAAATAGTCATCAAATCTATCCAGAGGTTCACCCGTTGCGAGTTGCCGAATGGCCGATGTGCATTTTTGTAATGCCGTGAAACTTTTTTTCCCCTCGCGTCTTGGCCCTCTTGAAACCATTCGAATCTCGCTTCAATAGCACCAACAATTCTTAAAAACAAGCTTTTATTCATACAAAACCTATCACGAAAAACATGGTCNCATTATAAAAAAAATAGCGAAAGCTTAAATAGCAAAAAATGAGAATGTCAACCTGACGTTCTTCGTGCCATGTTTAAATAGTCATCAAATCTATCCAGAGGTTCACCCGTTGCGAGTTGCCGAATGGCCGATGTGCATTTTTGTAATGCCGTGAAACTTTTTTTCCCCTCGCGTCTTGGCCCTCTTGAAACCATTCGAATCTCGCTTCAATAGCACCAACAATTCTTAAAAACAAGCTTTTATTCATACAAAACCTATCACGAAAAACATGGTCGGCAAACTTTGGTCGTTCGACGAAATAGTCATTCATTAGAGTTTGTAAAGCTTTTTCACGAAAATGGGTGACAGACTCCCGAGTTTCGGTAGAGCTTGCCGTGTCTTCAATGGAATCGTGTTAGATAAAGAAGATGATGAAAACATTGTATAAAAGATTTTTTGTTTGAAATATGTGAATTGTTTGTGTGAAATATGTGAATTGTTTGTATGATTTGTAGGTAATTTATAAAGAATTTTTTTTAGTCCACTAGCCAACGGCTCTTTTCCTTCCCAACGGTCCAATTCATAAATGAAATTCTTACATGCCGTTGAGGCAAATATTGCCGCTCCCTTCCATACCTACACCATACCGCATGGGTGGCAATGGTGTTCACCAGCGGTATGGATCCAAATCGCATGCATACCGAGACCATTGCCACTACCCTAAGGAGCTAGCAAGAAGAAATGTTGCATCAATTAGGTCTACGAGAACGTTATTTGGACCTACGAATTTGAAACCACGCGTGAGGATTTGCCTTTTTAGTAGTTTACCATATATTTTTCTAATTTATGTAAAGGTCATTATTATTATTTTAAGGACAAACCATTTGTAGAGGTATCTAACTTGTCATCATTATTATTATTATTTTTTTGGTATCGAACTTTTTTTCACTTCCCTTCAAATGTGAGTACTTATCTTTCAAATTTGGTCTTCTCGGAGTAGTATTATCATTTTACACTTCAAATTACAAAAATGGGGTCCCTGTGGTTTTGCAAAAATTGCATCCATTGTCCATACGGTAAATTACATAAATGGTCCCTGTGCTTTGGCGAAAATTGCATCCACCGTCCCTAAACTTAACTTTTTTTGGATCCAATCCTTATGGTTTGTCCCGTTACGTTTTTATATACGTTTGTATCTACGGCTTTATGGATTTATATACATTTTCTACAATGACTCCAACATGATTATGGGTGATTGATTTTTGTAAAACTCAAATTCTACTCTATGATTAGTTATGTTTTACAACAGTTAAATTTGGTTTATAAGAATTCGATCAATTTTTCACAATATATAAAAATGTATATAAAAACATAGCTAAAAAAGTAGATAAAAATGTATATAAGAACGTATATAAAAACATATATAAAAACGTATATATAAACGTAGATAAAAACGTAGATAAAACGTATATAAAAATGTGGGTGAGGTTAACGATAAAATAGACGACAAGTTATAAAAAGGACTATGAGTGTTATTTTTTGTAAAGATAAAGACGATTGATGGAACTTTAAAATTTCAGGAACGGTTGATCCAATATTTGCCAATCACAGGGACCATTTATCTAATTTAGCCTTAGAGGGTAAAATGGTCATCACTGTCGCAAAAAGATAAGTACCTACATTTAAAAAATAGAAAATAAAATTCGATGCCATAGTTAAAAATGGTGATAAATTAGATACTTTTATAAATGATTTACCCTTATTTTAACACAATCTCTATATTTCTTTTTCATGTTAGATATTAATATTGCAAATTAAATGTAGTTTTATTAGTGAATAAGTAATGATTTTGAAATGGATACGATATAAATAGGACAATTGTTAGAAACAAGACTTTTGTTTCCTTTGGGAGGACAAACACGTACATGACCCTTCTAGACCGGTAAAAGTTTCAAATTTTGGTTACAAACACCATTTTTATTTCGTTATATTACAATGAGCCACCCATGGTTTCGAAACCCTTTAAAGTCAAAAGTTTCTTTACATTAAACTTTTAGTGTTAACATAGACTACATATAGCGTAAGCATCGACGGAACCAATACTAAAAAGAACCCGTTATATTTATGAAAAAATTGAACATTATAAATACTTTTCTTTTAATTAACCAGATGCATTTTAAAAAATTATTATCTTTTACAAGAATTAACTTAACATCACAAAAATCCATAGGTGTCGTGAAACACACCCTAGTCCCGTCACTAGTGTAAGTCACTTTT